>OU612045.1:122070447-122087664 GCA_914767935.1 Coremacera marginata | reverse complement strand
AATAATAATAATAATAATAATAATAATAATAATAATAATAATAATAATAATAATAATAATAATAATAATAATAATAATAATAATAATAATAATAATAATAATAATAATAATAATAATAATAATAATAATAATAATAATAATAAGAAAAATAATAATAATAATAATAATAATAATAATAATAATAATAATAATAATAATAATAATAATAATAATAATAATAATAATAATAATAATAATAATAATAATAATAATAATAATAATAATAATAATAATAATAATAATAATAATAATAATAATAATAATAATAATAATAATAATAATAATAATAATAATAATAATAATAATAATAATAATAATAATAATAATAATAATAATAATAATAATAATAATAATAATAATAATAATAATAATAATAATAATAATAATAATAATAATAATAATAATAATAATAATAATAATAATAATAATAATAATAATAATAATAATAATAATAATAATAATAATAATAATAATAATAATAATAATAATAATAATAATAATAATAATAAAAATAATAATAATAATAATAATAATAATAATAATAATAATAATAATAATAATAATAATAATGATAAAAATAATAATATTATATTTAACTGGAAATTCACGGCACTAAAAACAAAAGAAAGAATAAAATAACTGTGCATTAAAGGTCAGAATTTATCAGTAAATTAACCGCACATAAACTAAACGCACATAAAGAATTACAATGCAGCTGTCACAAAAACGCTGAGTTACGTAGAGTTCAAAATGAAATTGAACTTTTTATTTGTTCTACGTTTATCTTAAGATTGCCACATAAAATTTTTAATGTTAAAAAGATTTAAGACACGAACTCGCTCCAATGTGAATGAGAAAGGCTGATTTCCAAAGCGAAGTAGGGAAGTTTACCCGATTTTCGGGGCGCTATCACTAGTCTATATATATATTCCTGTAAATATCCCCTTATACCAGCAAATCTACCAACGCTTCAGCAAAACTTGATATATTCGTTAGAAAGGTCTTGAACTGTAGGTAAGCAGAAAATTATTCGATTTTTGATAAGAAGTAGCGTTGAGCAGATATGAGAGTTTGAAGTTGAAAAAATGGCAAAAAGACTGTAGACACAACTCGCTCTAAAGTGAATAAGAAAGTGTGATTTCCAAAGCGAAGAAGGCAACCCGATTTTCGGAGCGCTATCACTAGTCAGTGATGCCATGATTCCGAAATCCCTACGCTTATGAAAAAAAATCCCTTTTTTCTTTACACCCACTTTCCTTTTTCCCTACACTACTTTATTAAATTTTTCAAAAAATTAAATTAAGTAGTATTGTATTCTACTTATGAAAAGAGGTTGTAATTAATTTTACAAAAATTTTATAAAAATAAAATTTTATTTTTAATCTCTACATTTTCAATTCAGGTAAGTACAAACATTCTGATCCATTTAAAGAAAATACAAAACTAACATAAAAACGAAAAAAAATTAAATGAAGTGTTATAAGAATACCATAAGAATAACATAAAAATACTAAAAGCAACATAAACATAACATAAAAATAACATTAAAACATAAATATAAAATAACATAAAAATAGCATAAAAAACTAAAAATATTTTAAAAAATTAATGAAAAAAATTATTTATACAATTCTGTATTGTTAATTTTTTGAAATGACTAGATGTACATTTTAAATTGACACAATTAATAACATTTATTACAATAAATGAGATCTAGTATTGCAAACGGAATTTAATATTTAACGGCTTCATATGGCTTAGGGCCTGCAAAGATGACGTACGTATGCATAAAAAATTGCACAAATCAAGTAAACTCCACAAAACAAAACATTTGCTTACTTGTCATTATTATTAAAGATGCCTCATATTAACTTACTTCATATTAATAAGGTATTACCAGATTTACGAATTTCTTATGATACACTTAAAAAATTTAAAGTTTGCAATTAAAAAAAAATCCCCACAATTCGACAAAAGTAAGAAATCTTTCCATGCATACCAAATTTTTGAAAAAAATCCCTACAAAAAGAGAAAAACCCTATACTTGGCATCACTGTCACTAGTCCTCAATTATGCCTAAAAGTTGCTTAGGGGATGTTCATAAATTGCGTAAAATGTTTTTGTCAATTTTTGACCTCCCCTCTCCCCCGCGTGCCACACTTCGTCACAAAGTCTTAATATGTCAAATCACTCTATTAATTTTTTAAATCTTTTGAGTTTTTGTTTTGTAATTTAGCAGTTTGTTATGAGAAGAGCATGGGACACGTTATATTTATTATAAATTTTATTATTATGGCAATAACGTTGTTCTATTGTGGTCAAACACAATAGCAGTTTATGAAAAATTTGAAAATTTGAAGTAAAGTAATTGGCCTAAAATACACTGTAGTGCTCAGGCAGCGTGAAACCGGTTTTCTTAGGCAAGGGAGGTGAGGCAGGCGACGTGAGGTGCGTGAAATTTAACGCACCGAAAAAGCTGTAGTGACGAGTGACTGACACGCACACATAAGCCAAGCCGCCATATTTTATTTAGGGGTTCGCAAAAATTACCACATTAATCCAATCAAACACAGTTCATGTATACAAAACCAAATCTAGTTTCACGAAGACTGACCACTACAGTGTGTTTTTGAATAACTGACTGCTCACGCAGACTGATCACTACAGTGTATTTTGGGCCATTGATAGTTTAAATCAGGCATTGGAATGTCATGGAAATGAAAATGTCCAACAAAGCGACATTAAAGTGTTTAGATTTTTGAGGGAACAAGCACCATTTCAGTTTTTGAAAAAGAAAATGCAGAAAAAGAAAACACATTTTTTTAATATATAATTATATTCTGATGCTCATATCGCCACATGAAATAAAAAATCCATAAGTTACATTTCAAAAATTTTACAGGAAAAGCACAAAACTAAAAAACTAACCTAAGAAGCTTGCTAAGTGAAAAGAATACCTTTTGACCCAAAATTTTGGCGTGCGCAAACGGGAACATTTCGCAAAAGCGAACGCTCTTGGTTTTATTTAGTTCACGTTATCGCGAGTGCACTGTATTCCAGTTTCGATTATATACATTAAATGTTTGAATTTCTTTATCGAACTTTAAAAAATTCTTGCTGTGACCCAAGGGGGGAGGGGGGGGGTGGAGGAGGCTGAAACGAATTTAAAAGCTTATCTTCATTATTTTCTCATACAAAAAAATCACCAAGGAAAGGGCTAAAGCCATTTCAGGCTGTATGTAGATCCGCCACTGACTTCATGTCTCCGATTGGCTTCAAATTTCGATTGTCGATAGACAAACTTGAAAAATAAGAAATTCAAACATTTTTTATGCATATTTGAATAAGTTTAGCACAAGAAAAAAATTTCCATGTGTTGATTTTCGAATATATAAAAAAATCTTGCTCAGAAATTGTAACAAAGAAGTGTTTTGTTTTAAATAAGTTGATTTTATAAAAAAAAAAACCCATTTATTACAAATCTGAAATTTTGTCAGCGCTAATAGGTTACTATCTCTTTCGGAATTATTTTTTTCAGGATAGTGATTTCACTTGTTTTGCTTTACAAAAAAAACAAATTATAAGTGTAATAATTTACAGTCCACTTCATAATGGTATATTCAAAATATGCGCGGTATTTTTTCGTTTCTTATGTTTTACTTCCGGCTCTTCAGATTTGAAGCAAAACGTAGACATGAAGTGTGAATAAATACCAACAATTGCTAAAGCTCAGTTAAGAAGTAATGGGTTTAATGTATCTTTATTTCATGACAAAACATAATTTAAAGTCGTGTTTGATTTTTAGGTTAAAGAGTGGTAGTTGTTATTCTCGCAAACAGCACGTGGTACCACTGTGCCAAATAGAGGTAAATTCCCCTTAATCAGGTAATTTTTGACAAACTTTTTGGGCAGAGGTAGAAAAGGTAATTTTTTACCAAGACTGGTCAATTTTTTATGAATAATAATTTTTTTCAACTTGAAAATTTTTTGAGTTATTGGGAGCACTGCTACCTCTCTAAACGGAATTTATTTGCGAGTAGCCTGGCCTCAGCATTTTGTGCATCATTTTCATTTTTGAATTGCTGCGAATTCAAACATAAATACTAAGATATTTGCTGAAATACAGCAAGGAATAAAAAGTAAGCAAATGTTTTGAAATTGCATTGAAACTTCTTCAGAAATGTTAAAAAGGTTATCCGACAGAAATAGGTTTTCACAAATGCAGTTTTTAGAAATTAAAAACAAAAAATATTTAATACATCTTATTGCTTTACCAAATAATTATGTGCGCAGTATACATTGTTATTACTAAAAATATGAATTGTAATTGCATATATAAATATATTATACTTGCAACAAAAATTATAAAGGTTGTCAATAAAAAATAATTTTTTGATTTTTTTTTTTTTTTTTAAAAGATAAATTTTCACCGAAAGAGGTAAATTTTTTTCCAAATAGTGGTAAATTTCGGCTTGACTCTCTTGCAATGCTGCGTGGTATCACAATTCAAAAGTACATATACCATTCCATTGTGTTAAGAATTAAAACACCAATGCATGTCTGTTTATCCGTTCGCCCCTTAAACACAATATTGTTAGCCAACTGTCCAAATCACCACAATGCTATCAGATACTTCTCGAAAGCAGATTATTCTTCTATGTTCTAACAAACACTTTATCGTTACCACGTCACTGTACTCATTCCACTCCACTTCTTGAAGCTACTTGATGTTACCATCACTCAAACGTACTTGAGGAATGTTGAGTTCTACTCACCACGAAGAACTGTTGCTAATGGATCGTAAAAAGTGTTAAAAAAAAATCACTCAACATGCGCACTGAAGGAGCACATAACTGAAACGTGGATGTGGGTGGATTGGTCAGCCCTCTGTCGCATTGAAACAACAGTTACTTGTTGCATGTCTGCTTTGTATCGACGTTCGTCGGAATTAAAAGTTTGCGCTACAGAAAGGAAATCTGTCCTCCCAATTTATTGCTTAGTTCGTATTCAACAGTTACTGAAATCGGTTTATTTCGGATCAACAAGTGGCATTGTATAGCTCCTAAGCTTTCAAAGATAACGCTGTAAGTGGAAGTTATCAGTTTTACTTTACCGTACATAGGCGGTATGCAACATTAAGAAAGACAATATTGGAATACCGACTGTACAGAATATAATCTTTGAATATAAAACAATAACACTTATGTTAATATAATATAAGAAAAAATATACGAGTTGATTCAAAACGATGAACAAAAAATGTATCTAATCAAGGTATTAAAAAAAAAGAAATAATTTTCAAATAATAACAAATGTACGCAGTACCCCTATTTGAACCGATATGTAAGATATAATGCCAGCTTGTCAATTATGTACTAACTCAGTTATACATAAATTCGCAATGCTGACGTTGGCGTTAATATAATAACGATAGGTTAACACAGTGAAATGGGGGTTTATTAAACAAAAACGTAATGAAAGTAAATGAATTTCAGTAAAAGTTTCTGCTATTCTAAGATCTATTACTTAAACAAATATCGGCATTTATTTTTTATTATAAATTATTAATGCCTGTAACCCATACTATAGAAAGTTAATCTTCTGGTATTTGACTGAAAAATCGCTTAAAACATGTTTTTCTGTATACTTCTATGTCAACAGAAAATACTTAAATGAAGTGAAAACTCATCAATGATAAAAGTTATTTTTATTGAAAACATTTATAAAGTAATCCTATTTGATTGATGAATAAGAGTAAGGGCGTATCCAACAGAATATCGGTAAATGAGGATTATGGTGTCATTGTTACTAAAAAAGACTTAAAGAGGTATCGTAAAAATACATAACCAATGTATTAAAGGAAGTAATTTGAAAAACAAACTTCTTAACAAATATCCATTTAAGTATTGCCTGTTGGCAATATACGGTAAATAAATCTTATATGAGATAAGTTCTTTACTAATTTGATTATTCAACCTTTTAAAAAAAAAAAATGTTACTTGTTAGCATATTAAACCGAACATCTATTGAATAATATGCCTTGTCTAGGGATTAATCGCCATCGAGTGGTATCGTCATGAAATCTGCATTGGTTTGAAGTTATGGATTCGACATCAGTGTGGTATAGGCATCGGTTTAATATCGGTATCGGTAGAAATTTTAAACTCGGTATCAGATCAAAATTGGCATCGGAAAAATGTAGGTATGGGCAATGTTGTTGGTGGAAAATACCTAACCCTCTGCCAATACCGATACCTTTTGATACTATATAAAATTTGATTGAAATTATTTGTTGAAATTTCCTATCAAAATGACTATAAATTTTTGTTGAATTTTTTGTTGTTGACTAAAATTATGATTATTTGGTCTCATTTTATGAAAAGAGATAATAATTGTTTATTTTTAAACAAAATGGTATGCAAAGTTCAAATATACACCAAAAAATGTTTAAACTACTATAAAAAATGTGCAATGTTGAGCTAAATATGTGCAAAAATTTAAAATAGGACAAGAAAATGTTTATTTTTAAAAAAGCTGTACAAAACTACACAAAATATGTAATGGTGAATTTTGCATGTGTAAAAATTTCAATCATGGTTAATGCTTTTGAAAATTAAAAACTGTATCATGATTTAATGACTAAAAAATAAACAAGATGAGCATTACTTTGCCATGTGTATCCAAGTATCAAAGTATCCAAGTAAAAAAGGTTTTGGGGCTTACCTCAGCTTCGGTCGATCTAGTGACGCTGTGAATTTCAATTTAATCAAAATACTTTTAGATTTTCAGCTTGCTACGAATATTATGTTTTGCAAGGAAACTGATTAAAGTTTTCGTTATTAGCAACAGAAACAGAATTTTTATAAGTTTTACGTAAAAAAGAAGGAATTTAAAAAAAAATAAATATTTCTCGGGCGTTTTCGCCCTAAATTCCCTACAAACAATGCTGACATTATTTTTTGATTGAGCTGTTAGTTTTGGTGGAATAAATGGAATTTTTGAGGATTTTTCTTGTTTTCAGAAAAATTTACAAAAAAAAAAAAAAGGAATGCCAATCTTTTTAAGAAAAAATATAAATACTGAAGAAAATCTATTGATAAATGGAAAAGTTGTGTTTAATTGAACAAAAGCACCCAAATTGTGTGATTATCTATTCAGAGTCAATCCTAACCAACTGATCCAACGTTGGCTGCTCGAACATTTTTAAAAAAGTTAATATTTTTATTAGCAGCTGCCTAGTTCATTAGAATCTCAGAACTGCTTTCGAAAAATGTTTTCTTCTCCTTCTTTCAAAATGGCGGCCATATTTTCTTTGCTACCTATGGCGATATATGCATTTGTGTTAGCTAATATATCTCAGCTTCTATTATATCTAGAATGATGAACTAAAAACCATAATATTAGGCACACTTTCGCCTTCAATTTGACATTTAAGAGATGGAAATAAAATAGTATCTTCATATTAAAAAAAATTATTACATTTTTGTGTTCGAAACGTAATATCTTGCGAATTTTTTTTATACAAGAAATGGTTTTTATACAAAGCAGTAAGTCATAAATTTTCAATAAATAATTTCTGCCAAAAAAGTACAAATGTAAATGTTAAAAAGAACACTTCTAATGAATATTCTAGTCTTAAGTCTAAATTTAATAATTTAAGTAGTACAAATGTTAATAAGAGTTATGCTTCAGTGGTCCGTAATTCTTCCTCTTCTGCTAATGTTGATACAGCACAGTTATTTGCAATGTTTTCTCAAATAGCTGAACCTCTTGCTAAAATATTTCAAATTTTTAATACTACCAAAAAATGAGTTTTAAAATTATCTCTCTCAACGTCAATTCTTTAATCAGAAATGAAAGAAGATTTTTACTTAAGAATTTTTTGGCAAATTTTTCGGCTGATGTGTATTTACTACAAGAAACTAAAATAGATATAAATTATTCTTTTCAATATGATGGTTACAATTTTTTTAAGGTAGATAATAGAATCGGTTATGGGGGTGTAGCAATACTTATCAGGAATCAGTTTAAAATCAGAAATTATAAAACTTTTGATAACGGTGGCATAGAAATAGTTTTTATTGATGTTCTTTTAGGAAATGATTGGAATACCATAGCATCTGTTTACATTCACCCTGCAAATGTTGATTTTAACACTTTCTTACAAATTTTCCAGCTTAATACACATTTCATTTTTGGTGGTGATTTTAATTCAAGGCATTCTTCTTTTGGAGACATGTCTAACAATATTCTAGGACAGCATCTTATTGATATTGAAAATATTACAAATGTTATTATATTATATCCAAAATCTCCAACTTGTTTTCACTCTCCCTCTGGCTCATTTATTGATAAATTTATTTTTAACAGCGAATTTCCGCTTACATTTTCAAATATTTCTAATCTTCCTTCATTTTCAGATCATAATGCCATACAAATTTTAGTAAGTGGTAATTTTTCTACAAATTTTATTTCTAATAATTTTTTCATTAAAAAATATTACTATACAAATCCAAATCGTTTTAATAAATTTGTAGAAAATCATATTAATCAAATTAATATTCCTACTAATAACAATCTTCGCATGAAGAGCTAGATTACATTTCTGAGAAATTTGGTAATATTCTTAAAAATGCTATTGATAAATTTGTACCGACTGAAGTTATAAGACCCAATGGTATTATTTTGTCGTATTCAATAATTAAAATAAAAAAATTGCATCATTCATTACAAAGAAAATTACATAGAAATTTACAACGAGGCACTAATTTGTACTCAATTGCAAACATCAAAAGAGAAATTTCTTTGACACGTTCTATGCTTCTTAATGCTATTTCACTACACTAATACCACTAGAAAAGCTTTTTCTACTGTTAAGTTTTACACCGGCTATAAAAAAAAGGTCTAAAGTTCCTAATTTTATTTTTGAAAATGATGACAAAAATTTCGAATTCGTTGGAACTGAAAACATAGCCAATGCCTTTTGTAATAATTTTTCTATTAATCACAATTTGTCTACAAATTTAGATTCAGTAAAGTCTCATTCGGTTCAAGTTTTCAATAACTACATATCAAATTCATTTCCAGTTATTCATTTCGATGGAACGATTACCCCCAACATCAAAGATGATCGCGAGCTAATGAGCATTAATGAGAATCTTCCTGACGAACAAAAAATCTTCTAACTTCAGTAACTGAAGTCTCTAATATAATTTCAAAGAAACCTAAAAAAAAGTCTTCTGGCATTGATGGTACTCCATTCTATCTAATAAAACACTTTTCGCCAAATATAATTATATTTTTGACTATTCCTTTTAATCATCTGATATCTTCATCTTATTTTCCTTCTTGTTGGAAATTAGGTCTTGTTACTCCAATACCAAAACCAAAAAAAGATATTTCTGTATTAACAAATTGGAGACCTATTTCTAATTTAAGCTGCATTTCAAAATTATTTGAGCGTATCTTAGCTCAAAGAATGTTTTTACATATTGGAAAGATTAGTATATTTCAAAATCAGTTCGGTTTTCTACCTGGTTTATCAACTGAACATGCTCTTGGCAATCTTCAAATGAACATTGATCGCGGACTGAACGTTCGTAAGGCGACATCTTTTATTTCTTTAGATCTAAAGGCAGCATTTGATACCGTATGGCATGATGGCCTAATTTATAAGCTTGGTAAACTCGTTTTCCAATATTTCTAATTAAAGTTATCAAAAGTTTTTTATCAGATCGTTCTTTTGCTGTTAGATTGGGTAATCACTACTCTTGTATTGCAAATATGCCTTCTGGAACTTCTCAAGGCTCTGTTTGCTCTCCCATTTTATTTAATTTATATCTCTATGATTTGCCACCTGATGAACATGTTCAAACAATTCAGTATGCTGACGATACGTCTTTTTTTTCTTACTCACAATGATGCTGGAAACGCACAAAACAGAATTAATATTTACATTGCGAATTTAGCTTCATATTTTCAAAAATGGAAATTAATATTAAATGAAAATAATACGGAAATGATTCATTCTATTCAGGATACTACAAGTAAGCTCAGAAGAACTTGTAAAAACATGAAAATCTCAATTAACGGTCATTATATTGAATCTAAACATAATATAAGATTTCTTGGCTTATTTATGCACAGAAACAATAAATTTATTTACCACTTTAAAACTATTGTTGATAAAGCTAGAAAATCAAAATTTGCTCTAAATAGACTCCTTCGTTCTAAATTTATTCAAACACATATCAAAGTAAATTTATACAAAGCTTATATCAGGCCAGTTTTGACATACGCTTCATGTATTTGGTGCAAAATTCCAAATTTATCATCTCACCAAATGGAAATTTTAAGACTTTTTGAACGTGGCATTCTTCGAAGTGCTGCAAATTTTTACAGAAATAATGGTTCTTTTAAGTATAAAAACAATAATTTGCTTTATGAAAAAGCAATATGTTCTAGGATAGATAATTTTGTTGTTATAAACAATATTAGGTTTTTTGAAAAATGTTTAAATAATAATAGTATTACTAAATTTAATTCTTTATTTGATTTTGATTATTCTGGTAAATATTCTTATCTCTCTGACATATTTCGTTCTTGTCGAAATGGTACTTTATTTACGGACCACAAGCTTCTTTTATTCCACCAAGCGTATTCGAATAGTAATAATTTAGTTTATAATGTAAGCCAAATGTAATTTCTGTGTATATATATAAATAAGTTTTTATCCTATTCTCTTTTAACGAATTTTTTTTTCAATTCAGTTAAGGTTTTTGTTGTTTTTCCTTTTTAAATGTATATAATTTAATATCACTAGTTCTATGATTTCAATTAGATTAAGTTTTTTGAAAAAAGCGCCTTCTGTGCTTACTAAACAATATAAATGATAATGTAACATTTTATTAATTTGTTCAATAAATGATTAAGATTTAAAAAAAAAAAAAAAAAAAAAACTGTTTGTTTAAACATACATTTTTCTAACCATTCTGACTTCTCAGTTTTTATGTTTTCAGCGTCTAAAATCTTTAAATTTTGGGAAATTTGCTGAATTTTGCTGACTTTGGGGTGCGGGATCTCTGATGCGCACGGGTTAAAAAATTTGAATTTTATTCAAAATAAAGTACATAATAGTATTATGTTGCAGTTAAAATTTTAGGTGTGATATTTTTGAAAAAAAATGTTTGAAATTTGAAAAAAATCCATCCCCAAAGTCAGCAAAATTCAGCAAAAATTCAGCATTTCTCAAAATTCAAATTTTTTAGAGGCCGCCAACACAAAAAATGATAAGTCAGAACGTTAAAAAACAAACAAACAGTTAAAATGTACTCTAGAAAAAAAAAAAAATAATGACTATAACTTGCTGCTTTCTATAAGAAACAAATTCTTGAATTTGCAAGATATTACGTTTCGAACACAAAAATGTAATAATTTTCTTTAATATGAAGAAACTATTTTATTCGCATCTCTTCTATGTCAGATTAAATGCGAAGGTGTGCCCAATATTATGGTTTTTAGTTCATCATTCTATATATAATAGAAGCTGAGAAATATAAGTTAACACAAATGCATGTATCGCCATAGGTAGCAACGAAAATATGGCCGCCATTTTGATAGAAGAAGAAAAAAATCATTTTTTTAAGGCAGTTCTGAGATGTATTAGGCAACTGCTAATAAAAATATTAATTTTTTTAAAAATGGTCGAGCAGCCAGCGTTGGATCAGTTGATTTAGACTGACTCTGATTAGACAATCACACAATTTGGGTGCTTTCGTTCAATTAAACACAAATTTTCCAATTCTCAATAGATTTTCTTCAGTAATGAATTATTTTTTTTTTTAAAAAATACAAATTTTTAACGAAAAATATCAAACTTCAATAAATATTTTTTTTCTTAACAAAATTGGCATTTCTTTTTTTTTTTTTTTGTAAATTTTTCTGAAAAACATGATTTCACAAGCATTGTTTGTAGGGAATTTTATCAGCTTTAATTTGATATATCATTTGTTTGATTATTGCTGTTAGTTCTGGAGATATATTCAATTAGTGGAACCAACTTTTTGTTTTGTAGAAAAAAACTACAATGGATATCTAGAAAACGGAGTGGCAGAAAAAAAAAGAAAAATATTTTCGGAACTAGCGGCCAATTTTGCATGAGAAATGGATAGTGGCATTCATTTTACAAACAATTTTTCTTAATTTGTAAGCCAGTGTTATCGTCGTAAAATGTAACAGAAATCGTTTAGAGTGTACACTGTAAACTATTCGTTGAAATTTTCTATCAAAATGAGTTAATTTTTGCTGAATTTTCTTTTGTTGCACAAAATTATAATCTTTTTGTCTCATATTGTGAAAACAAACAGTAAATGTTTATTTTTGAGCAAAAAAGTACGCAAAGTTCAAACATTAACAAAAAAATGTTTGAATTACTACACAAAAATGTGTAATATTGAGCTCAAAATGTGTAAAAGTTTAAAATATGTCAAAAAGTGTTTGTTTTTAAAAAACCTGCGCAAAAGACCGTACTGAAGATAGCAACGCATGCCTAGCCACGCTTTTCGAAGTTTGAAAATATCTAAGCGTAAATTCATCTCACTTGATTTTTAACACAAGATAAATTTTAAAGGAATTTGAAATTGTTATTATGGTGTTCCATTGGTTTGTTTTAGGGATATTTTAGTTTGGTAAATCTTTTATTGTGACATATAAAGCATTGTTTTCTATTATTACCAAAATTATAACCATTTTAAAAATAAAACACTTATCATATTTTGCATTCTGTTACATTGTTTAATTACAATAGTAACTATTTTTAGCAATTTTTTTGTCCATTTATATTAGAAGAAACAACTTTTGGTTATACTCAATATTTTGCAATATACAAAATAATTCCGGATACCGTGAACTAAAAAAAGCTGTAAGCTGTTTTTGATTCCGAATAAGGGTAAAAATTATAAAGATTAAGTTATGAGAGTTGATATGTACTTCATATGTATGATTTATACATATATAATATTATATAATTTTCTGTTAAATATGGTATTTTTTATAAAAATACTTTTATAAAAATATTTATAAAAAAGTAAAACCGTTCTATATTGCTTATTTCAACTGAAATCTTTCATTCGCACTTAATTCGCAGGCCAAAAATGAAATGTATATACAAATACGTCGACGACATATTAGCGATAATTAAAAAACAAGAAAAAGACATAATATTATCAACACTAAACGAGTATCACAACAAACTACAATTTACGATGGAAATAGAAGAAAACAGAAACCTTTCATTTCTCGACGCAAAATTACATCGAAAAAACGACAAAATAATATTTAACTGGGACTCAAAACCTACTTCCTCGAACAGAATCATAAGCTTTATGTCAACACAACCACTAAAACAGAAAATCAACACAGCAAACAATCTTATAAACAAAGCATTAGACATCTGCGACGAAAACTTTCGAGAAGACGACATAAATAAAATAAGAAACATACTTAAAACTAATAACTACCCAAACTATATAATTAATAATTTAATTATATAAATTTAAAATACATAAAATCCGCAACAGAATCCCATTACCACCCATAGAAACATCTGGCAACTCTAAACAGTTTTTCAGTGTGCCTTACATACCAAAATTAACGGACAACAAACACCTTCACTCAGTGATAAACAAGGAGAACAAAACATTCGCGCACAAATCAAACCAAACACTAAAAACTCTTTTTACAAATGAAAAAGACAAAATAGAAAAACAACAACAAAACAACGTGGTCTACGAGATCGGATGCAATGGTAAAGAAGGAGAACAATGTAAACTAGTGTATGTAGGAACGACAAAGAGAACACTCGGCATAAGAATCAACGAGCACCAGGCAGACGTAAGGAGAAAAAAGACGTCGACAGCGCTAGCACAACATATAATAGATAGCGGACACACGGCTGACTTTGAAAACACAAAAATTTTAGACAAGAAGAAAAACACAAATAAGAGATTCACGTTGGAAAGCCTCAGAATCCAACAAAAACTGATGACAACAATGAACACAAAAGAAGACAAAGATGAGACAAAAGCCATCTACACACTAGCTTTAATTTAGTTCAAAATGTCCGTCCATAGTTTAAACTGTTGAGTGTTAAATGTTAATTTATTTAATAAAAATAAAAGTAAAAATTTGTCAAAATAATTGTTCAATGTTAAATTAAAAATCTTTTGTAATAATATAATGTGAGTTAAATTGTAAAATAATAACATGTCAATTAAAAACTAAATAAAACAAATCTCCACATATTCAACTCCCTGAAGAAGCAGAAAAAAAGTCTGCGAAACGTTGGAGGAAAAATATAATGTAAATAAAGGTTTTATTTAACATATATTTAAGCAAATCAGACCAAAAAAGCCCAATTACATAAATATAACACAAAAATGGTTTCGTTAGCCGTGCGGTCTAAGTAAAAGGATTATGAGACAAGAGTGCCGTGGTTCGACTCACAGAGAAATGATTTTTTCATAAATTTTTTTTCTGTTATTGATTTATTCTTACGAATTCGGTGCTGGGGAGATAAAAATGGCTGAATCCGAATCCGTTGCCAGAATTTTAAAATTGTGTAAATTTTTTCCAAAAGTGCTTCCACCTAATAATATGTATTTTTTAAGAGTAAGAAAATACATAAAAATACAAAAAAATCCAAAAAAAAATCAAAAAAATACAAAAAATACAAACAACAATACATGGGGGTTGCTGATTTCGAATCTGATGTCAGAATTTTAAAACTTAATGGCCACATAAACTTTTTTATTTTTACGAACTCGGTTCTGAGGCAAACACTATGTAAAAATAGGTCGCTGAATCCGAATCCGTTGTCAGATTTTTAAAATTATGTTAGTTTTTACATTAGCTTTGCCACCTAATAAAATGTATTTCTAAGAGTTTAAAACATCATCTAACAGTTTTAAGGATTGCTGATTTCAAAGTTGATTTTATTTTTACGAAATCGTTGCTGGGGCAAATACTAGGTAAAAATGGGTCGCTGAATGGGAATCCGTTGGAAAAATTTCAATACTATGTAATTTTTAAGAAGAGAGCTACCACTTAATGAAACGTATTTTTAAGAGTCTTAAACATCACCTAACAGTTTTGGGGGTTGCTGATTTCAAATCTTATGTCAGAATTTTAAAATTTAATGGCAACGTGGTTTTTTTCATATTAATTTTTTTTTTTCATATCATAGAATCGTTACAGTTTTAAAATTCAATAGTCAGTCGCCATCTAAATTTTTCGTATTTTTACGAATTCTTTTAATTCTGACAACGGATTCGGATTCAGCAACACAGTTTCACCTAGCGTTCGCCCCAGCACTAAATTCGTAAAAATACAAAAAATTCAATCTGAGACTTAAACCGTGGCACTGTGTGAGAATTTAATAATGTAGGTGGACAAAAGTAAGAAAAAAAAGTTTTCATAATATTCATAATATAGGTGGACAAAAGTAAGAAAAAAAAGTTGTCCGTCCAATTCAAATAATTTTTTGATATGTCATATAAAATTCTTCCTTTATTTCGAATATGAACATAAAAATAAACAAAAACCAACAGGTTCGGCATAAAGGGCAAGCAAACTTAATCAGTTTTACAAACTATTTTAATAGTAGAAATTTGAATCGTGATTAAAGTAGCGGGTGTGACTAAAATATATTGTTTTTAAAAATTTTTAATGTGCAGGCATTAAATATGATTACAAGTCATAATGTAATTGCATGATTTATCGTTTTTTAGTACTTAATTTGTCAAAAATTCAGACCAAAAAATTTAAATATATTAGATTGTTTAAAACTTATTATTCAAATTAAATAGACTAAAACTAATAAAGGACATTATTAGCCATTCCTTGTGTTACGTTTATCGTCAAGATGGATTTTTATAGTTTATAAATACACAAAAATTTTCATGCGCACGCTTGCGCACATCTAAAATTTTAAGCTTTTCCTAAAGTGCCTTTTCTTCTAACAATCAAGCCCATATTAGTTATTGTAGCATTTCATTATAACGCAGTATCATTCTATGCACGAATCAGAAGATATTCGGATCGAAAGTTAAAAAAAAAATTGTAGCCCAAATAATTCTCGTTAAAAATCACACTTTTTACGAAAGATCAACTGTCTTAATGCTATGATAAAAAATATCGACAAAATATCGATAAGCACACAAAAATTACTAGGAAATTGTACATTACAGAATCATCTTGCTATCCAATGCCAGTAAGTGTTCATAAAATATTCTGCCATAGGAAAATCTCGTGTCGTCTTGCATTCTTCCAGTAGAAGACATCTCGAATCGACACTTGGATCGATTTGCTACATAGAATGCTATTTTCGTCAGTTCCTCTTATTGCATGTTTAATTTTAAAGCAAAATTACACAAGAAGTATTAGATTTATTGAAGGAATCACCAATCAATTACACAAGCGACAATGAAGCTGCTTCCGAAATCGAGAGGAATAATTTCCATAGCAATTTAAATATTAGAACTGATTCAGATAGATATCGGTATGCATAATTATATTATATATATGAAAGTGATGTGTCGCATTTTCGGATTTTTGGTGTTCTATGCATGGTTGAAGGTCTTATGTGCTTACCAACAATTTTAAAAATTAAAACAACCATGTTTGTGACTATTTTTGAAATTAACTACTTGACAAAGTTTGATTAATTTAGATTTTAGTACAAATGTGAAACTTTGAACTCAATTTACTCGAAAGTAGAAAATTGCGACATTTCATCTTCATACATTCATGTCTTAAATTATTAATATAATTTATGTTATATCAAATAATATTATTTGATTTTGCTTGTTTGATTTTTAAATTGTCAACTCTATCTAATTGATATTTTAACTCCAATATATTAATGTAAAAATTCGGATATTGTAACCTAAATTGTATTTTCTTCTACTAAAAAAAAATGTTATATTGATTATAGTATATACTAGCTGGATACTCGGCTTTACTCGGGAGTTGATATAAATAATTTTTGAATTCATTCGTCGATTTAAAAAACTTTTTACAAACTATTGAAGGAATGTTGTGTGCATCTTTCAAACCAGTAACTTCGGCGAAATAAGCAAAATGTAGATTCAACACATAAAAATTATGAGAAAAAGTTAGGAA
>OU612045.1:121782947-122065447 GCA_914767935.1 Coremacera marginata | reverse complement strand
GTCAAGGACGCTTTCTACGCTAGTCTTGAGGACGTATACGACCACCTTCCGGTCCATGACGTGAAAATAGTCCTCGGCGATTTTAATGCGAAAGTCGGAAGGTAAGGCATCTTTGGCCCCACTGTCGGTCAGTTCAGTCTTCATGAGACCTCCACGAACAACGGTCTAAGACTGATCGACTTCGCCGCGGCGCGAAACATGGTAGTTAGTAGCACCAGATTTAAGCACTTCGACATCCACAAGGCCACCTTCCTTTCCCCGGATCAAAAAACGCGAAACAAAATTGATCATGTTGTAATCGACGGAAGGCATGCCTCTAGTGTTCTAGATGTGCGTACATTTCGGGGGGTCAACATTGACTCCGACCATTATCTTGTTGCAGCCAAGATCCGCATGCGATTATGCAATGCGAAGAACATACGCACAGGAATGCAACGAAAGCTAGATGTCGCTAAGCTGCAATTACAACGGACTGCCGAAGTCTACTCCGCTCAACTCTCGGTTAAGCTCAACCAACCAACCTCTGGACCCGACGACGCCGGTGGACTTTGGGCGCATATATCCCACTCCATGCGCTCTGCCGCTGAAGAAGTCATTGGTTTCCGGCGCCCGCAACCTCGGAACCAATGGTATGATCAGGAGTGTCGCATTGCGACTGCAGTAAAAAACGCCGCATATAGAAAAACGCTGCAGTCAGCTGCAACGCGAGCCGTGCGAGAAAACTACCGCGAAAAGAGGAAGGAAGAGAGGCGCCTTTACAGACGCAAGAAAAGAGAGCAGGAAAAGCGTGAGCGTGAGGAACTAGAGGTATACCAGGGCAAGAAGGATGCACGAAAATTCTATCAACAGGTTAAGCGTCTGACCCAAGGTTTCAAGCCCGGAGCATCCACTTGTAGAGACGAAAATGGAGATCTGAATACGGATACGCAGTGTGTGCTGAGATTGTGGAGACGGCACTTCTCCAATTTACTTACTGGCGACGATTCCACCAATGCCGCCCATGGAGAGCGCAGCTCAGAACTACAAATCAACAATGACGGAGTGGAAGTACCACCACCTAGCCATGAAGAGATTCGAGTTGCTATCCAAAGGCTCAAAAACAACAAAGCAGCGGGTGCTGACGGCCTGTCAGCTGAATTGCTTAAAGCCGGCGGCGACGAATTGATAATGCACATGCATCAGCTCATCAGCAAAATATGGCTAGAAGAAAGCATGCCCGACGATTGGAACCTCAGCGTACTGTGCCCTATACTTAAGAAAGGAGACCCAACAATCTGCGCAAGTTATAGAGGTATCAGCCTTATTTCCATCGCATATAAGGTTCTCTCAAGCGTACTGTGTGAAAGATTAAAGCCGATTACAAAAACACTTATTGGACCTTATCAGTGTGGCTTTCGACCTGGTTAGTCCACCAGATCACCCAAAGTGGGTTTAACGATAAATGAGGGCAAAACAAAATATATGCTGTCTACAAACAAGGGAGCGCGGCGTCTAGACTCCCACGTTTCATCCGGCAGCTATAACTTTGAAGTAGTCAAGGAGTTCGTTTACCTTGGCACCGCCATTAATACCAAAAACGAAATCAGCCTGGATATAAAGCGAAGAACAATAATTGCTAATAGGTGCTACTACGGGCTCAGTAAGCAACTAAGTTCCAGAGCCCTCTCTCGATCGACAAAACTAACACTCTACAAGACGCTCGTTCTACCTGTGCTGCTTTATGGCGCTGAGGCATGGGTAGTTTCGCAAACTGACGCAGCCGCTCTGGGGGTGTTCGAGAGAAAAGTTCTTCGCAAAATCTTCGGTCCTGTTAGAGTCGGCGATGACTATCGCATCCGAATGAGCCACGAGCTGTATGAGCTCTACGATGACATTGACGTAGTTCGGCGTATAACTGTGCAGCGACTACACTGGCTAGGTCATGTCTATCGTATGAACGACGAAGCTCCAGCGAAAAGGGTGCTAGAGGCGAGGGTCGCTGGTCAACGACGACGAGGGAGACCATGCCTCCGATGGATGGACCATCCATCCGATTGGATGGTATCCGATTGGAGAAGGCACGCGCAAAGCAGAGGCGCCTGGCGAGAGCTGATGAGGTCGGTTGAAACCCGGACACGGGTTGTTACGACCACCTAAGTAAGTAAGTAAGTAAGTAAGTAAGTAAAAATTCGATTGCAGCGTAAAAATAATGCTATTGAAATAACTTACAATGTGGATCTTACAATGACTAGTACTGTTCGCTTGCCTGCAATATCTTCAGTTAGTTATTTCAGACACATTACGTTCCTTGTAGTGAAATAAATACATTTACGCGGTTCAAGCAACTAACATGTCATATATTCATTTCAACTGAACAAACATTTGGAAATGAGCGGGTTGCGAATGAACGATCATTCGCGCTATCTAACAATCAATTGTGCTTATTTCATTCGAGTTACATTGACTAAATATCAGTTGTAGCAATTTTCTTCCGATTACCGCAAATAATATTCATTTCCCGCAACCTTATGCCTATAAATGAATTTTCTGAGTGTACCTTCAATTTTTACCACGTTTTTGACAATATCATTCATTCATATTTTGCGAATAAGCCATTATTTTATAGGTCTTTTTTACTAGATAAGAATTAAATAAGCACTGAAAATTGAAATTGAAATGCCTCAACAACACCAACTTACGACGCAACTGACTTGCGCATATGTTGATCCGTACTCAAATACCACAGAATTCAGCATCAGCTGTCCTGATTTGCAAAAAAACAGAAAGTGGAGTACACATAAAGAACAAAAGAAAATATTTATCACCCTTCGCGCTTTGCTACGCCTTACTGTATTTTGTAGTACAGCGCCCTCTGGGGTTCGAAAACCACTTATAAAAATCATACTTATCGGATGAGTTGTTTTGAGTTTTTTGAGTTATTTGTAAAACAGCGCCCTCTGATTTTCGAAAAAGAATAAAAAATAACGCCAAAGCCCTTTCCATACTCGATAATCAAATCCTATATATCCGATATACAAATTTTTATCTAAATATGATGAGCGGTTTTTGAGTGTTTCACAATTTCTTAAGTGATTTGTACTACAGCACTATCTGGTGTTTAAGATAGCGCAGAAAAAAAAGTCTAAGATACCCACCGTATCCGAAAAATCCTATGTACAAATGTTCACGCAAATCGAATGTACAGGTAAGAGTTTTTCGAGATTTTTAAAATTTTTGTATTGCAGTGCTCTCTGGTGTTCAATATAAATCAAAATAGATAAGTCATAAAAACTACCGTACCCGAAAACCCCTAAATACAAATTTTCATGAAAATCGAATGAATGGTTTCGGAGACAAACTATAATAACAAAATTCGTGGATCCAGGGATACACTTAAGCACACACAAAAAATTTCATCAAAATCGGTGCAGCCGTTTATGAACAGTTTAATAACACACACACGTACAAATTGTACAACAGCGGGCACTAATTTTCGAGACAGAGCAAAAGAGATAACGCCAAAACAGTTGCCGTACACGAAAATAGTTTAATAAAATTTTTCATCCAAATCAGATGAGCGGCTTTCTACTTTTTCACGATTTCTTAAGAGGTTTATATTACAGCGCCCTCTGGTGTTCGATATTGTACAAAAAAGATAAGTCCAAAACAGTCGCCGTATTAGAAAACCTTTATGTACCAATTTTCATGAAAATCGGATAAACAGCTTAGAATTTTTTTAAATATTTGTACATAGCGCCCTCTGGTGCTCAAGATAGAACAGAGTAGATAAGTCATAAAAACTCACCATATCCGAAAACCTCTATATACAAATATTCATGCAAATCGGATGAACGGTTTCGAAGATAAGCAACAAAAAACAAAATGCCTTAAACACGATCGCAGCGCCATCTACCAATTGTGAATCTGAACCATCCAGAGATTCACTCAAACACACACATAAAATTTCATCAAAATCAGTTCAGCCGTTAAGGAACAGTTTAATGACATACACACGTACAAATTAGGCAACAGTGCCCTCTAGTTTCGAGAAAGAGCAAAAAAAAATAGCACCAGAACCCTTGCCGTACTCGCAAATCGCTATTTACAAATTTTCATACAAATCGGATGAGAAGTTTTGGAGTTTTTCACGATTTCCTAAGATTTTGCACAAAAAAGATAAGTCCAAAACGCTCACCGTATCAGAAAACCCCTTTTTTCCAATTTTCATACAAACCGGACGCACGGCTTAGGAGTTTTTCGAGGTTTTTCAAATTATTTGTACTACAGCGCCCTCTGGTGTTCAAGATAGAACAGAGTAGATAAGTCAAAAAAACTCAGCGTGTTCAAGAACCTCTACATAGAAATTTTCATGCAAATCGGATGAACGGTTTTGGACTTTTTCGACGTTTTTTAAAATATTTGTACTACAGCTCCCTCTGGTGTTCAAGATAAAACCTAGCTTATAAGTCATGCAAGCTCAACGTTTCTTTCAAGCAAATCGGATAAGCGACTTAGGAGGTTTTTGATGTTTTTTAAAATATGTGTACTGCAGCGCCCTCTGGTGTTCAAGATAAAACAAAGTATATAAGCTTTAAAAACTCGCCGTATCCGAAAACCTCTTTGAACCAACTTTCATGCAAATCGGATAAACGGCTTAGGAGTTATTCGACGTTTTTTAAAATATTTGTAATATAGCGCCCTCTGGTGTTCACGATAGCACAAAAATGTTAAGTCCAAAACACTCACCGTATCAGAAAACCCCTAGATTCCAATTTTCATGCAAATTGGATGCACGGTGTTGGAGTTTTTCGAGGTTTTTCAAAATATTTGTACTACAGCACCCTTTGGTGTTCGAGATAGAACAGAGTAGATAAGTCAAAAAAACTCAGCGTGTTAGAGAATCTCTACATACTAATTTTCATGCAAATCGGATGAACGGTTTCGGAGATAAGCTAAAAAAAGAATGCCTGCAACCCGATCGCAGCGCCCCCTACAGAGTCCAAACTTTTTTACTGGATAAAAAGTAGCCTATGTTATAACCGGGGATATAAGGAACTCGGATGCCAAGCTTCATTTAAATCCATCTAGTGGTTTTCGCGTGATGCTTTAACAGATAGACAGACAGACAGACAGATAGACAAAAATTTTAGAAATGCGATTTTCGTACTCAATGTCATTCAAAACGTCCATCCCAAAAAGAATTTCAAAAAAATATTTTATGTACAGATTTTTTTTTTTACAATTTTATATATATACAAGCTGGATACCCGGCTTTACTCGGGAGTTTATATAAATATTTTTTTAATTCATTCGTCGGTTTGAAAAAGCTTTTCACAAACTATGGAAGGAACTTTGTGTACATCTTTCAAACTGCTAACTTCGGTGAAATAAGCAAAATGTAGATTCAACACCTAAAAATTATAAGAATAAGTTCGGAAAATCGTGATGTGTGCGATCGTGATCGCTTGCAAAAGTATATTTTCAATTTTGCATTTTTTTCGATTTACAGTTTTAGATTGGACATTTTGAAAATATCAGAGCAAAAACGAATCTTTAGCAATCATTTATGCAAATTTTCTCATACATAAATGCTCCCGTTTGACCTCGAGTCGTAAAGTTACTGTAGCGTTTAATGTGTAAATGAAAATGAGTCAAAAATGCAATTTTGACCTTAAATTATTTTTGCAACATAAACTTTTGCGCCATTTTTTAAGAAAACATTAAATATTATGGACCTTTCTTGAACAAAAATTGAAAAAATATAAATGCCTAACTAACTGCTATTATTATTTGTATAAAGTACTTTTATTGACGTTTCAGATAAAAAAGAATTTAGTTAAATGTATTCAAAAACAGCAGAGCAACTTGCATCGACAGTCAAAACTTTAAATTTCTGACCATTTTTTCTTGCAGCAGGTAGCATTGATAAGTTCAAAAAGTAATTTTACTAAGAATTTCTATTCTTTTGAAATTAATGATATGAGTGTTTAACGGTAAGTTTTTCAAATTAATTATCCTTCAGAAATTTCGAAAATAATTATGTACTAAAGTAATTATGCACTAAATATTTACATACATTCAATAGAAAAATGCAAGTTGTAGCCTGTTTGTTAGAGATTAGCTTAACCAATCCCTGTAGGAAAATCAACTAATTTAAAAGTAGTTGATAAAGTAGTTTTTTGTCAACCACAACTAGTTGAAATTCTGACTTTTTCCCATAGAACGAACTAACTTATTTTGTATGGTGATGTCCGCTAAATAAGTCAATTGACTTTCGTCTGCATATATTTTCAACTACTTGTCAAATTAGTTATATTAAATTATTTTTTAATGACTTTAAAACAACCAATTGAAAACTATTACTGATGGCCTAAAGTTCATAATATTTGATGAAATAACATGGTTAAATATATATTAACTTGTAATCTAATAAAAATTTGCAATTACAACATGTCAAAATCATAGTAGTTGCCGCCTTAATATAATTCAAAGTAGATCATATACTGGTTTATTTTAAACTAGTTTTTTAATTAGTTGTTTTTAAAAACAAGTTAGTTTGTTCATATTGCATATTTTTATGAACAAGAATTCTTTCATACGTTATTTTTATGTACCTTTAATTTTTAGCACGTTTTTGGCAATTATTTTTCTTAATTTTTTGCGAATAATCCATTATTTTGTAAGTATTTTTTACTGGAAAACAATTAAATAAGCACTGGAAATTGAATTGTCAAAACAACGCCAACGTACGACGCAACGAACTTGCGCATGTGTTGATGCGAACTCAAATACAACAGAATTTGGCATCAGCTGTACTGATATGCGAAAATAAGAATGTTGAATATAAATACACATAAAGAAGAAAAGAAGGTATATAATACCGTTCGCGCTTTACTACGCTTTACTGTATTTTGTAATACAGCGCCCTCTGGTGTCCAAGATATAGTAAAATACATATTGCAAACATCTTACCGCACCCGAAAACCTCTTATAAAAATCATACTTATCGGATGAGTGGTTTGGAGTTTTTTTTCCAGTATTTGTGCAATAGCCCCCTCTGGTTTGCGAACAAAAAGAAAAACAAAAAATAGCGCCAAAGCCCTTTCAATACTCGAAAATTCTATAAGCAAAATTTTCATCCTAATCAAATGAGCAGGTTTGAAATTTTTTACCATTTATTAAGAGATTTGTACTACAGCACCCTCTGGTGTTCAAGGAAGCACCCTAAAAAAATAAGAGTGTGCTTTAGACCACACGACTGAAGTAAAACTTCTTTAACTCCATCTATATGCATATATATGTATATGCATAGAATAAACTTGTATACACATATGCATATCCGGGAGGCAACTGCCCTCTCCTGTCCTACCGTCACTACGCCCATGTATATGTATATATGTTTATATGTGTATACTACATACATGTATATACGTATACATATCAAGGGGGCCATCTGTCCTACCCTCGCTACACCCATGTATATGTATATATGTTTATGTATGAATATATGTATAATATATACTGTAACGAACCTCCTTGCGTTACAACCTTAATTGCTGAGGTATCCTCAGCGGCTGTCCAGGGTCCGTATACAAGAAATTTGTATTTGGAGGTATATTCGTCGGCCCTTGCTGGAGGATTCCGACGAAGAAGCAATGGCCGTGGTGACCGTCTATTGCTGGTGAAGCCTTGGTGGCTGTCGATGAATTTCGGTGGCGATTTGCCTAGTGGTGGCAGAATCGGCTGGCAACCATTTGGTGGGTTGCTTAGTGTTTTTCGCTTGTTGTTTGGCCCTGCACGGGAGGGCAGGCTGGCTAGGAAGACAAGTAGTCCTCTTGGTGTTGGTCACTATCTGATGGCGTGACTGTACCCTTCCTCAGCCTCGTTGTCGTACAACTTGATGGTACGATTTTACCGTCTCCTCCTCCTATATGAGTGTATATGCGTGTGTGTGCTGTGCTGTGTTGCGTGTGGCTCTCTGTCTGTCTGTTGGTCGGATACTCATCGGTGAGTATGGCTTGTGTGAAGCGAGGATGAGAGTGACACCTGGGTGGAGCGTGGGCTCTACACCTCAGTGTCGACTCAAAGGGAGAGATACTCAAGTGTGAGTATGACGCGGTGGAGCGCAGGAGAGAGAAAGCTACTGGATCGAGTATAAAAAGCTCAATTCAGTGTCTACTCAAAATAGGAAGGTTCTCAGTGGTGGTTATGACTCGTGTAGAGCTTGTGAAAATGATACAGCTACCGAGTATAAAAAGCTCAGCAGCCAATATCAGGCTCGGGTGGTGAAATACTCAAAGAGAGTGACGCTCGTGTAGAGTATGGTGAGCGACAGGCAGAGAGGAGTGTAAGAAGCTCAACCCTGTGTCTACTCAAAGGGAAAGATACTCAAGTGTGAGTATGGTGAGAATGATATAGTTACCGAGTATAAAAAGCTCAGCAACCAATCATGCTCAAGTGTTGGGATACTCAAAGAGAGTGGAACTCGTGTAGAGTACGGTGTGAGACAGGCAGAGAGGAGTGTAAAAAGCTCAACTCTGTGTCTAGCACGAAGCGAGGAGGAAAGAGATAGGATTGGGACTGGTACGTCCGCTCGGTCGGCTGGCCACGATACGACTGCTCTCTGCTGATGTGACGACTGCTGCTGGCTACTGCTAATAGTAAAGTTGATGTTGAGGAGCGAAAATAAAAAGACGTCTGGTTGGTTTGGCTGCTTCCGCGAGACTGTTTATTCAAAGTTAAACTTAAAACTACCTAAGTGGTGGCTGGCACCAGAGATGTATCAATACATACAAAGTTATTGATAATACTATTTGTATTAGTACTAAGTACATATTGTGTGTAAGTAGGTATGAGCGTATGCTAACTTATAAGTATGTGAATACTTTAACTATTATAAATTTGTTTCTTATGATATGCTTATGATATGGATGTGTATACTAATTAATATTAACTAGTTAATATTAGAATTTATTTATAATAAGCATGATAGGTAGAGATTATAAAGAATAAAATATTTATAAATATGTTACATTTGTTGTGTCAGATTTTATTAATATTTTAGCATGTTCTTCTGCTATACTACTTCAGTTGAGCTGCGTCATTAGCTGCTAGGTTGTTGTTGTTGGGTGTGGAATATGTGTATGCAAGTCCATATGCTGACACATATTATTTCCACTTGTTGTGTTGTTGTTGTTAGCGGTTTCTAAATCGAGTGATGTTCGACGTTGATGTCGTGCTGCTGTTGCCAAGTTGGCAGTACATGACAATTTATATGTTCCTATATAAATTGGCTTGATTTATTGTGGGGGCCTATTTTACCAAAATAGGTTCGTCACACCCCCCCTTTAGTTCGCCGGAAAAACCTTTACTCCGGTGTTTCCTGTTCGGCTGATGCTGACTCGGTACCATAAGTTCTCGATGCGTACTCGGAACCTCACCTGTTGTCCACGCTTGCGGGATATGGCATCGTCGATGCGCTGCTGTAGCAGTGGTGGCCAGGCTTGGTTTGTCGCTGGACTTTGTTGTGGTGGGTCCTGCACCTCTGTGCCGATATTTGCAGGATTTGGCTCTTCGGATTCGATCAGCCAGCCGATGCACATCTCAGGTGCATCACTGTCGCTGTGGTAGCTGTGATCGTCCTTGTTGGTGTCGCAGTGTGCGTAATTATTGGTAGCGACACTGTTGCTGCTGTCGTCGCTGTCATCCCTTGGTCTCTTGTCGGACGCCGGATGAAATGTCGAGGCAATTGGTGTTGCCTGCTGGGCTGCAAGTATGTCACTTGCTTGTGTACATGCTTGTGAAAATGTTGCTGCTGGTAAATGTTCATATGGCGTGTCACTTGTCGCTTGTGCTCGAATGGTCACAAATGAAGCTGCTGGTGGCACGTCAAATGTCGGTGACGTAGATGAATTCGGTGGTGTCTCATTGAGTGGGATCACCTGTTGTGCGCTCGTGGCATGGCTCGTTGGTTCGCTGGTGACCGCTGGTAGCGGTATAGTTGGTAGAGTTTGACCTGCCAACTCTTGAAGCAACTCGCTGATTTGTCGTCGCTTTTGTTGCATCTGATTTCTTGTGAACCAGTCGCTACAATCGATTGGCGTTCGAAAATCCTGAATTTGGTCGGTTATAAAGCTCTCTATGAATTGCAGAGCGTAGAGTCCACAATCCGTCAGGTTATCCTGTTGTGGGACTGTCACTCGGTGACCTGGTAGATTTTCCTCCGTGAACATGTATGGCATCTGGCTTGGCCGCTTGGCCTGGAACTCGTTCGTTAGGTAGCTGCGTATTGGCTCGAATACGTGGGACCTATCGGTGCTGGCGAGAGAATCCATCAAAAGGATGAGTGGCTGCGCTATTGGGTGTAGCTGGCCTGGCGTTGTCATCTTTACGGACCCGTAAAAGTGTGGTCCTCGTAGCGTCGGAAAGCATATTATGGCGATGAACCAATGTTTCGCTTGGTTGATCGGTATGATAATGAATTTACACCCCGTGATGTCGTGCTTGCGCGTCCATGCGCTGACCTCTGCGTGGCGGCGTTGCCCTAAGGTGTGTGGTGTCTCACCTGGTGCTGCAGTGGCGTGTGTCAATCGCTCGTAGAAGAATGGACTGAATATGAAGATCTCATTAGCTTGGTGTCTAGGTATGTACACCCGCTCGATCCATTTAATGTAGAATTCCATGATTCTGTCGTTAAGAAAACGTCCGGTTGCGAGACAGCCATAGTCGTGGATGTGCACATTGATGCCTCCCGGCCCTGGCGGGAATGTGAATAGACTGGTCTCGGCCACTTCGTCGTCGTCATCGCTTGATAACTCAATGGTTGCTGGCACATCTGGCGTGGATTCCTTATTAATATCGCCTGCTTGCATGAGGCTGCTGTGGGTGCCGGTGGTGACGCATGCTGGAGTCTGTTGCGCATACTCAGAATGCGTGCGGCTTGGTGCTGGGCTATTGCTGGTACTAGTAGTAACGCATACCTGTGTCGCCTGCTGTGGCATAGTGTTTGTGTTGGCCACCGTTGCGATATTGGATGCATGCGGTGGTGTCTGCACAAATCGAACTTGCTGCACCTGTGTGCTGGTATCAGCTTTGCGTTTTGCGCCGCGGCGTTGCTGCCTTGTCGGTGGTGGCGGTGGTAGCTGCTCTGGCAAGTAGATGATGCGAGTGCGTGAACTATTATATTCGCGGAGACGCTTGCTAAACGCTTCTTTGGTGCGTTCAAACTTATCCATGATCGCGTTGGTGAGTACTTCTCGCTGTACGTAGCAAAGTGTTTTGAAAAAAACAGTTTAGCGAGGTTGCTGATAAAATGAAAACTTGAAGATCAAAATAAACTGCGTAGTTAGACGGCGTTGAATAATTATGCGAGGATTCGTACTATTTTGCGCACACTTGTAACGACGCTGGGTTTTTATTACGTTAAATTGAATTTAACTTGATCAAAATAATGCGCAGTTTAATTAAAGGCTTCGAAATTAAAAAAAACACGATGTTGTCACTCTGATGATAGAAAACACAGTAAGCGTTGCAATTTCAAATCTATGTTTGAAAGCTTTCAATTTCTGTTGATTTTGGCGTTGCCACTTTATTGTCGTTTAGCTTATGAGGTGCTGTTGAATATTGCTGTCATCGTGTGGGGAATTTGTTGCTACTTAGGATATTTTGGTGTCACTTCTCCTCTTTCTTGTAGTGAGCCGCTTGTGTAGACCGTGTTTTGCACTTCGCTTGCATATTTAAATGTTGAATATTTTCTGCTTTGACTTTGGAGGTTATGTTACTTTTATTTTTAGACTCGGTGACGGCTGTATGCTTTCTGTTAGAAGTTGAATTCTTTTTACTTGGTTGATGATGTTACGACGGTGACGCTATCATTTGGTAGGATGACTGTTTGATGTGATAGTGAGATGCCATATTTGTTGCAAGTGTTTTGGTGAATTTTTATTAGAGAAAACGTAGTTGTTTATGCAGGTACTGCTGCAGATCCCAGATTTTTGTCACAGATGGTGCTGCGGATCTCAGTTGTTGACGCGGGTGATGCCGCGGATCTCAGTTGTTGACGCGGGTGATGCCGCGGATCTCAGTTGTTGACGCGGGTGATGCCGCGGATCTCAGTTGTTGACGCGGGTGATGCCGCGGATCTCGCTGAGGTACGCTGTGCGACGTCGAGAGTTTTCTTGTCTAACTAGGATGATTCCGGGGTCCCATACATCGCGATGTGCTCGAATTGCAGCCCTAGTCCTCACGCTGTTGGCTAGGTCAGGTCTTAATGTGGCAAGAGAATCCTGTGTTGTATTTTCATCTTCTGCTCTATTGGATCCTCGGAATTGGCTTGCAACTATTTGGATTCTACTGATTCGTACGTACTTGGAGTTTGGTGACGTGTCATCTGCTGAATTCGAAACGTTGTTGCGGTCTGTGGGACCTGCTGGATGGTCTAGAGTGATCTTCGGCTGTATGATGCTTCTTTCTGCAGACCCTTCGATGTCAGGCGGCTCTGGTGGCCTGATATTATGCTCCCGTGAAAGCTTCGGTGGCACTGGAGGGTTTGCATGAGATTGCTCACTTTGTGAACATGGTGCTAGCGCTGCTGTATGGCGTGATTGTTGGCACGCGTGTGGTGCTGGCGAGTATGTTGGAAGCGTTTGATCGCATGTGGTTATTTCCTCGGTATGAAGCATATTTTCGATTAATTTTTCCGTTGTTGGCTCGACGGGAGGCTCTATGTCGCCTAGTGCTGGCGCTACTGGCTCAGTTGCTTGCTGTGAGTAGCATGTAATAGTAGGCGTTGGGTGCGGCTGAGATTGGTCTGTAGGTGACTCTAAGTGACCTGGTTCTGGCGCTGCTGGCTCAGTGTATTGCGGCTGTTGGCATGTGACTGACGCGGCTGGCCCAGTGGGTTGGCGTTGGCGCGCGCATGGCTCTGGTGGCCGTGAATGCGGGTGTTGCTGTTGCGTTTGGAGCACTGGTGGCTCTGAATGACGTTGTAGTATGTATGAGGGTCCTGTTGCTGAATTATCTCTGTGAAGTGGTGTATGATACTCGCGTGGTACTGGCGGCTGCGTGTGATTTTGTTGATGTTGAGTTTGAGGCACTGGTGGTATAACATGTCTGTCACATGTTGCTGTTCCTCTTGTTGGAGGTGGTACCTTGCTGGGCGTGAACGTGTAGTTGCTGACGGTTGGTGCATCTGGTTGAAGGCGTGATTTTTGACCGAATGCTTCATGAACACCCTTTAATCGGCTTGTTGCAGTTACGTAGTTTGATACTGCTTGTTGTTGTTGTCGTTGTGGTTGTCGTTGTGGTTGTCGTTGTTGTTGTCGTTGTTGTTGTTGTTGTCGTTGAGAGCCTGCGTGTAGTATGGCTTGACCTTGGTATTGTCGGACCATATTAAAGATTGACTGTACTCGCCTGGTCATATCATCCGAGTTTTGTGGCGACTGATGCTCTTGTGCAGCTGGTCGTTCTGTGTGACGTTGGCGATGGCGTGTCGCAGTGGGGCTGTGAGAATTGCTGACCATGCTTGCCCCTATTCTCGGCATGGTCCGTTGTAGTTTTCCGATCTGTTGCGGCAGCACTCAATAGTTCGTCGATTTCGTCGACCACATTCCCAGCAGAAAAGAACCTGTGGGTTTCTGCAGTTTTCTGTCCGATGTCCTTCCCGTGCACATCGTCGGCAGGCTCGTGCACTGACTCTGTTACTATCATCTTGCATGACTTGATGATGTCGGTCCTCATGTTGTCGTGGCGTAGTATATCGAGGCGTGCGTTGATTGTTTGGAGGCACGCGATCTGGTGACGGGTGAGCTTGCTTACTGTTGAGACGCTCGTATTCCGCTGCTAGACACGTCAGTTCCTCTAGCGTGTTGAAATCTCTACGGCGAATGTACAACTGGTAGTTGTTGTGCATATTTTGATAGATGCGTTCCAGTTCTTCGGACCTGCTATAGTTCGCGTGACGCATCATGTTTTGGAGAGCCAATAGATAGTCTTTGAACTTCTCCCGTGGATGTTGGTCGCGTCGCCTGACGTCGTCTTCAAGTCGCTCTAAGTAGCGTGGCGGGAGGAAAAACCTCAGGAAATCAGATTTGAATGATTCCCAGGTGGTCCACTGGCGATTATTGTTTCGGAACCACATGGCTGCTCGGTCTGTCAATAATTCCGGCATGGTTCTTGGCACAAGGTTTATTTGAATACCATAAACTTCTGCCAGCTCCTCGATGCGCTCCACAAATGCGATGGGATCTGTGTCGCCTTCATATTTCAGTGACCACTTTCGAACGTAGTCAATGATAGTTTTGTAGTGGGGTGTTGGTGTCGGGCCAGTTCTAAATGATGGCACTTCATGTTGATATGTGATATAGTGCATCGGTTGTTCAGCAGCTGGTGCTCTCAAATGTGCGGTATCGTTGGATAACTCACTGTTGGTGGGGACCGTTGGTGATACGGCTCGTGTGAACTTTAATTCTAGTTCCAAGAGTCGTTTCTTCGCCTCATCTTCAAATTTACCTTCGTTGGCGAATGCTGCCAGGCGTTTGCGTAGCTCGTCTACGGTGCCTGTGTCGTCGAGGTTAAATTCTTTCAGGAACGTGAGTAGTTCATCCTTCCTGAGGCTGTAGATCCATGACGTCTTCATCATGGCGTTGAGTGATGGTCTGTAGCTTCGATGTGTCGTTGGGCAGTTATGACTTTGCTGCCGTTGATTGATGATTTTAGATTTTTGATTTTTTTTTTTTTTTTTTTTGTTTGATTGATGTTTGATAAAATGCTCCTGCTTGTGTTACGTTTGACGCTTGATAGAAATGTATTTATTTCGTTTATTTTAGGATTTTATTTTTGTTATATTTGATTTATTTTTGTTATGCTTGTTTAATTTGATTAGATTAGATTCGTAGGTTTAGATTGCTGCTGGAGCTTTGTGTTGATGTGTAGTTGACTGCTGGAGCCGTGTGTAGTAGTTGCTGCTGGAGCGATTAAGTGTGACTTAATTTTCGATTAGTTTGCTGCTGGAGCATGTTGAATTAGATAGCTTTGTATTTTGTTATATTATTTATGTTGTTTGCTGCTGGAGCGTTAGGTATTAAAGCGTTTTGTAGTTTGTTATAGGAGCATTTTATGTGTGTATATATTTTGATGTTTGCTGTGTTGAAGTCCCCTGTTTCTGCTACAGGGTCCCTGCTCGGGCGCCACTTGTAACGAACCTCCTTGCGTTACAACCTTAATTGCTGAGGTATCCTCAGCGGCTGTCCAGGGTCCGTATACAAGAAATTTGTATTTGGAGGTATATTCGTCGGCCCTTGCTGGAGGATTCCGACGAAGAAGCAATGGCCGTGGTGACCGTCTATTGCTGGTGAAGCCTTGGTGGCTGTCGATGAATTTCGGTGGCGATTTGCCTAGTGGTGGCAGAATCGGCTGGCAACCATTTGGTGGGTTGCTTAGTGTTTTTCGCTTGTTGTTTGGCCCTGCACGGGAGGGCAGGCTGGCTAGGAAGACAAGTAGTCCTCTTGGTGTTGGTCACTATCTGATGGCGTGACTGTACCCTTCCTCAGCCTCGTTGTCGTACAACTTGATGGTACGATTTTACCGTCTCCTCCTCCTATATGAGTGTATATGCGTGTGTGTGCTGTGCTGTGTTGCGTGTGGCTCTCTGTCTGTCTGTTGGTCGGATACTCATCGGTGAGTATGGCTTGTGTGAAGCGAGGATGAGAGTGACACCTGGGTGGAGCGTGGGCTCTACACCTCAGTGTCGACTCAAAGGGAGAGATACTCAAGTGTGAGTATGACGCGGTGGAGCGCAGGAGAGAGAAAGCTACTGGATCGAGTATAAAAAGCTCAATTCAGTGTCTACTCAAAATAGGAAGGTTCTCAGTGGTGGTTATGACTCGTGTAGAGCTTGTGAGAATGATACAGCTACCGAGTATAAAAAGCTCAGCAGCCAATATCAGGCTCGGGTGGTGAAATACTCAAAGAGAGTGACGCTCGTGTAGAGTATGGTGAGCGACAGGCAGAGAGGAGTGTAAGAAGCTCAACCCTGTGTCTACTCAAAGGGAAAGATACTCAAGTGTGAGTATGGTGAGAATGATATAGTTACCGAGTATAAAAAGCTCAGCAACCAATCATGCTCAAGTGTTGGGATACTCAAAGAGAGTGGAACTCGTGTAGAGTACGGTGTGAGACAGGCAGAGAGGAGTGTAAAAAGCTCAACTCTGTGTCTAGCACGAAGCGAGGAGGAAAGAGATAGGATTGGGACTGGTACGTCCGCTCGGTCGGCTGGCCACGATACGACTGCTCTCTGCTGATGTGACGACTGCTGCTGGCTACTGCTAATAGTAAAGTTGATGTTGAGGAGCGAAAATAAAAAGACGTCTGGTTGGTTTGGCTGCTTCCGCGAGACTGTTTATTCAAAGTTAAACTTAAAACTACCTAAGTGGTGGCTGGCACCAGAGATGTATCAATACATACAAAGTTATTGATAATACTATTTGTATTAGTACTAAGTACATATTGTGTGTAAGTAGGTATGAGCGTATGCTAACTTATAAGTATGTGAATACTTTAACTATTATAAATTTGTTTCTTATGATATGCTTATGATATGGATGTGTATACTAATTAATATTAACTAGTTAATATTAGAATTTATTTATAATAAGCATGATAGGTAGAGATTATAAAGAATAAAATATTTATAAATATGTTACATTTGTTGTGTCAGATTTTATTAATATTTTAGCATGTTCTTCTGCTATACTACTTCAGTTGAGCTGCGTCATTAGCAGCTAGGTTGTTGTTGTTGGGTGTGGAATATGTGTATGCAAGTCCATATGCTGACACATATTATTTCCACTTGTTGTGTTGTTGTTGTTAGCGGTTTCTAAATCGCCTGATGTTCGACGTTGATGTCGTGCTGCTGTTGCCAAGTTGGCAGTACATGACAATTTATATGTTCCTATATAAATTGGCTTGATTTATTGTGGGGGCCTATTTTACCAAAATAGGTTCGTCACAATACGTATAAACATATACATATAAGGGGCCAACTGCCCTTCACTACGTCCATGTGTATGTCACTACGCCCATGTTTATGTATATATGTTTATATATGTATATATGTATAATATATACATGTATATACATGTCAGGGGGTCCCTGCCCTTCCCTTCCTTACCCTCGCTACGCCCATGTATATATACATATAATGTATACATATTATGTATGTATATATGCATAATAAATGTATTCGGATAAACGGCTTAGGAGTTTTTTGACGTTTTTTAAAATATTTCTACAACAGCGCCCTCTGGTGTTCAAGATAGAACAGAGCAGATAAGTTATGAAAACTCACCGTATCCGAGAACTTCTACAAACAAATTTTCATGCAAATCGGATGAATGGTTTCGGAGATAAGCTGAAAAAACGAATGCCTGGAATCCGATCGCAGCGCCTCCTACCGGGTCCAACGTTTTTTATTGGATAAAAAGTAGCCTATATGTTGACCGGGGATATAAGGAACCTAGATCCCAAGTTTCATTTAAATCCATTCTGTGGTTTTCGCGTGATGCTTTAACAGACAGACAGACAAAAATTTTAAAAATGCGATTTTCGGACTCAGCGTCATTCAAAACGTCCATCGCAAAAAGAATTTAAAAAAAAATATTTAATGTACAGATTTTTTTTTTATATTTTATATATATATTTTATATATATATATATAGATAGATTTCAAATAAGTTTAAAATACTTAAGAAAATAATACTTCCTATCAACATTGCTCAAAGATATATAGTATTTTATTAATGATGCCACACCCTTTTGTCGTATTCCGCCATTTTTTACATGCATCTAAAAAAAAATCCTACCTACCCTTATACCAACTTTCTGGAATTAGGGGAGTTATCTGGAGTTATTAATTTTGTCCAGCTAGATTCGTGAATTCTCACACTATGCGTGGCTTCGAAAATTGTAGTCGAAAGCTCTTCCGCAGAGCTATTGATTGGTTAAAAAATAATGTAAAACGTATAAATTGCGCATGGTTTTGTTGTTGTTTAAGAGCGTCGATGAATTTGTGTGTCGTTATGACCTTTGAAGTAATACAATTATTTATCATAATAAATTTAAGTGTTCAAGAACCCACGAAAATATCAAAAAGTTTATCGCCTGTTTGCCGCAAACGAAGTTCGTTTATCGTGCTTTAAAACGATTCTTGTAAACGTTGCAACAGTTACGAGAATGGAAAACTGTAGCAGGAAATGGGTTATTTAGTTGTAGGCAATGAATTTTGTTTGATATAAACGATTATTCAATTGCCTCAAATTAAGAATTTGTACCTTTATTTCAATACAATTAAATTCCTTGCAGCAGCATTAGCAGCACTAGGCAAATATTTTCCGACTAAAAATGCAGTTGATGATGGTGCAACAGGTTAAAGAGAACGCGCAGTAAGCCAAACATCGACACGGTCGGTTTATTTATTAAGACTTATTTATATAAAATAAAATTTTAATTATAAAAATCAAAACGAAAAAAAATTGTTCCATCATGCTGTTCAAAACACTGACCTTCACGGTTAGGAGTTGAGTACTCTCCCAGTGCACCAACAAAGCCAGTATATTTTTGCGAGCTATTAAAATTCAACATAGCTAGCACAATGCTATTTTTGGTAAAACTTCTTGCGTTGCATTGCGTTTTATTATTCTTTCGTTATTTTTTCGGTATTTTTCATTATTTTTTCGTTACAGACAACTGAATAATCATTGCGGCAACTACAGCTCCCAAGCGAAGTACATTTGGGGCATTTTTCAGTAGCGGTAAACGAAACATGTTTTTGCGAGTTGAGATTGTTTTTTTGGCTAGGATTCAGTGGTCAAACTTCAATGGCTTAGCTGGCGTTGCAAGACTTATGCAGACTGTATTGTGTGGTTAGACTTCGGTGGCTTGACTTCTGTGGCTAGGCTTACACCACTAGGCTTTCTTACTCCACGTTTTTACTTCTTAATTTAACACTTTTCATCATATAAGCATATCCTAATTGTTTGGCTCTTTTTTCGTTTACAGCAACTGAAAAATTAACCAACTATACTTCGTTTGCGACATATAGTTGCCGCAAGCGAATATTCAGTTGTCTCTAACGAAAAAAATAAACCGTCTATCATATTTTCAGTCGGCTAATATTCGGCTAGTGCTGTTAATGCTGCTGCATGGGACTCAATGTGTTGAAGTAAAGGTACACAGTTTTTTTCCGCTTATGGCAAAAGGTTAACATTTGTCATCAACAGAAGTCCGTTTTGCCAGTGTTGCAGAATTTAGATATCGCAGAAGTTTAACATTTACCATTAAGGGAGTATTCCTGGTTGGCAAACATTTTTTGTCGACTTTTTTGCATATTTTTATAGCTTGGATATTTGAGAATATCGTCCTAAAAGGGTTTCTTGGAATTCGAAATACTTTAGGAGATATGGCCTTTTTTGTCCAGCAATATTTTCGCCAAAATGCGATTTGCTTAATTTGGCTACTTTTTGAATGCAACGGTTTGAAGCAACCACCGAATTTCGTTCAACGCGTTTGTTTAATAGGTAATAACTTGTTTGTATACGCATTTTAAAAATAATTTTATTTTAAATTGCCAGCGTTTAGTTCACTTTGAATTGAGTTATAAACCGAACGCGCACGCGCAGACAGTTTTGAAAAGTAGAATTTTGATAAAAATTTTTGTTTGTGCTAAAGGCAATGTATAGAAAAAGTTCTTGAAATAAAAATAAAAGAAACACTGGTAGCAATCGAAAAACTCGTCGCTTGAAATGCCAGTTTCCTGGTAACCAGCACGAAAGAGATGGGGACAACGAATTCACAAGTACATCGACAATAAAATTTAAAAATAATAAAAACGAAGACATAAGTATTGACCACAAAACGGAGAATTGCATTTTGGAGTTTTATACAGTTTTCATGGCGATTGCTAATCTGGTGATATGTGCCAAATGTGAAGGAAAAATCGAGTTTAAGAAAGCATCGCCGTATGGAATTGGCTTCAAAATTGGTGTTTACTGCGCTTGCCCGACCACTACATACATTTTTTTCGTCGTCTTTGGTTGGCAAATCATATTTGATGAACCGGCGCTTGATTTTCCATGAGGCTTTTAGGCATTGTGCCAAAAGGCATAAACATGTTTTGTGGCCTCATGGATATCGGCAGAGGTGTGGGTAACTCGTTATACTACACTGCCCTGGAGAACTTTCATACAGCTGCAAGCACGATCTATGGATACACTCTTTCAAAAGCCGCGAAGGAAGAGAAAGATGCCATGGTCACAGCCAATCCACAGTGCGACCCAACAATGTTTACCGTATCAGGTGATGGCACTTGGAAAAAACGTGACTTTTCTTCACTATACGGCGCTACAACGTTGATCGGCAAATACAGTAAAAAATAGTCGACTCTGTTGTAAAGTCCAGCGTATGCAACAGTTGCAAGTTTGGGAAGCTAAGAAAGAAGAAGACCCACTGGTATATGAAATTTGGATTGAAGACCACGAAGAGGAGTGCCGTGCCAACCATCAAGGAAGCTCTGGGAAGACGGAGGTGGGTGCGATAAAGGAAATGTTATCAGTCCAAAAGCATGGCGTAAAATACTGCAAGCATATCGGCGATGGCGACTCAAAAACATTCAAAGCTATTATAGCCGACGATCAATACGATGCCGACCCAATCGTCGAAAAAAAAGAATGTATATCGCACGGGAAAAAAAGAATGGGCACCAGACTCCGCAAGGCCAAAAAAGAGATTGGCGGCAAGGGTGCAGGCAAACTCACAGATAAAGTCATCTCTGAACTAACAGCATATTATGGCCTCGCTATTCGTCGTCATCCAGATTCGGTTGCTAACATGAAGAAGGCTGTTTGGGCAACGTTTTTGCACAAAATCTCGACTGATGAAGCTCCACAGCACCAAAACTGTCCGACCGGTGCGTCGAGCTGGTGCGCCTGGCAAAAAGCGGTAGCAGAAGGGACAATCGACAGCATCAAGCATACGTATGCACCACTAAATCAGAGAGTCCAGGCAGCAATCAAACCTATTTACGAAGCACTGTCAGCCGATGATTTGTTGAACAGGTGCCTTGGCTCCGAAACTCAAAACAGCAACGAATCTTTTAACGAAGTGCTGTGGTCATTCGCACCGAAGCATATGCACTCCGGCGCACGCACTATTGAGATTGCCAATTATATTGCAACTGTCATATTTAACGAAGGTGTTTGCCAATACTTCAAATAATGAACATCCCAATTGGCAACGTCACATATGATTTCGCCATGTCTCGTAACGAAGAACGTTTGAAAAGGTCCGAAGCCAGAGCTCTGGCCGCATCAAAAGAAGGTACAACTGCCCGAAGAGCACAAAGAGCCGCTGAGTCCTCATTTTTTGAAGAAGAGGAAGGAGTTATTTATGGGGCTGGCATTGCAGATTAATACATGTAAGTATTTCAAAAAAAAAATTGTTTTATAAAATTTTCTTTGAGTTTTTTTGAAATCACGTTTTTGAACTTCGAAGTCACTTTTTTCCGGTTCTACTGAACCGATTTTGATGAAACCAAGTGCAATCGACGCAGAATTGTCGAATCTCTGAAACTGTTTAAATTTTTAATTTCAAGTTTTTTTTTTAATGCAAAAAAATAACTTCAAACTTAAACACGTTTATCTCGAAACCACGTTTTCGAGTTTGCGGTCCAGATTGCGCCCGTAGTTCTGAACCGATTTTGATGAGACAAAGTGCAATCGACGCAGAATTGTCACGACTCTGAGTCCTACGTCAATCACAATTTTAAACAATTTTTCACTATTTTTTTTTACACTTAACTACAAAAAAAAGACCCAAAATCGGTTTTTAATTTTTCAATGACCGCCATTTTGTAAAACATAGTCACAAAATTATGATTGAGGTAGGGATCAGAATTACATCTGTACTGAATCTAACGCAGTTTACTTTTTTCCATTTCAGATGATCCGAAGTCGAGTTATCCGGGCCGCAAGCAGCATACCTTTTTTTCGACACCCAACTTGGAAGGCCGACATTTTTTTGAACATTTTTTTTCTTAACCCTCGAATTCGTTATAGCAATGACTCAAATTCTGCTGGCTGACTTTAGCTGAAATGATATGACTTGCTATATGAAAATATATGTATTAATATGGGTTGAAGCAATTTAGATACGGCGATGGTTGAAGGGTTAAATAAATGTTTATAAATTTAATAAAGTTGGTAAGTATTAGGTGGTTGTTTTTGTTTTGAGCTTTTAAAATTGGCAAGCTTGGGGTATGTCTTTGCTTTAAACTTTTAAATTAGCAAGTTTGGGATATGTGTTTGCTTTTAAGCGTTGATCATAATTTTATACACTACATTATCGGTAGTGGGAGTCAAGCGAGTTCTTATCAGTGTGTGCATGTTTTTGCACACATGTTTTGTTTTTTCTTAACCCTCGCATTAGTTACAGCAAGACTCAAATTTTGCTGGTCAACTTGCTTTGGGTATATATAAATGTGTATGTACATAAATGTATATATAAAAGTGTAAATATAAATATATATATTTATTTGGAATGAAGCAATTTAGGTACGGCGAAGGTTGAAGAGGTTAAAGAAATGTTTATAAATTTAATAAAGTCGGTAAGTATTAGGTGGGTGTATTAGATTTGTATAAGTAGTTTGTGTATTAGGTGACAACCATTAAAAAACATAGGCGTATATAAATATCTATTCGTCAGTTGGGGGACATCGGGGTTACAAGCCCTCGCTTAATAACCACCGGCAAAGTCACTTACACCCAGCAACTTCTCCGCCGCTGGATTTTATTTTAAGTAAACGAAATACACCGCAACCAAGAAGAGTCAAGAAGTTTCTAGAAGATTCGAGATGCAAAAACTTCGAGAACAAATGACAAACACATGATTTCATCTACTTCTAATCTTCTTATTTGTTATCACAATATTGGTGGCTTACGAACAAAAGCTACAAATTTTTTATTATTTTCTTCTTCGCTTCAGCATGACGTTATTGCGCTCACCGAAACGTGGCTATCACATAAGTTTAACAACGCTGAATACTTCAATTTAAATCAGTACAATGTCTTTAGAAAAGATCGATGCCCCCTCTCATCTGGACTTAGAAGAGGATGCGGGGTTTTAATGGCTGTCCGCAATGCGATTTCCTGCACGCAGATTGATTTGCCTTTTTCGAGTACACATCTTAGTTCGGATCAGTTAATTGTAAAATTAAACTTACATAATTATCATGAAATTTTCTTTATATTAAGTTGTATACCACCTAGCAGTGCTCTTGATTTGTACAAAACACATTTAGATAACTGTATTAGTATTTTAAATAATCTTAAAGATAATCAGCATGTAATTGTTATGGGTGATTTCAATCTTCCCGATATAAACTGGATTTACGATGACGATTTGCATTATTGGCTACCTTACAATGTTACTAGCACATGTGAGAGCGAGGTAGTTGATAATCTGGCAGAATTTAATCTTCGCCAAATTAATGGTATTCAAAATAGTTTAAATCGTACTCTGGATCTGGTTTTCGTTGACAGTGAATTGAATGCGGATGTCAACTGCCTAAGCTCTCCATCCTTGCCTAACTCAAATCATCACAATGCATTATGCCTAAGTGTTAAGTTCTATAATTATATGAAACCAGTAAATGAAAATAGTCTTAGTTTTAATTTTGCTAAAGGCGATTTTCTTAGGATTTCAAATCTCTTGAGCGCAGTCGATTGGTTGTCAGTCTTAAGCAATAATGATAATCTTTTAGTTAATTATAACTTTTTTTTGAACAAGCTTAATGAAGCTCTCCATCTATATATTCCTAAAGTTTCATTAAGGAATTCTTCAAAACCAATATGGTTCAATAAAGAACTAAGTAATATAAATAATAAGCAGAATAAAGCATATAAACTCTATAGGAAATCTGATAACAATTCAATTCTTCTAAATAACTATCGAACTCTTCAAAGTAAATTTGATTTTTTAAATAAATTCTTATACAAAAGTTATATCTTTCAGATTGAACGCCAGCTCAAAAATAACAGCAAAAGTTTTTGGCATTTTATTAACAGCAGAAAAAAGTCAACGGGTATTCCCAATACCATAAATTATAAGAGTAGTACAACATCCAACCCCCTTTCTATTTGCAATCTTTTCGCAGAATTTTTCAAATCAGTTTATATTTCATCTGATATTATCCCAGATACTTACGCTTACTCATCTGTAAATTCAACTTTATTAATAGGTAGCCTAAATCTTAGCTTACTAGAAGTTTCCGAAGTCTTAAAACAATTGAATCAGGATAAACAGTCTGGGATAGACGGATTTCCACCCATACTCTTAAAAAATTGCGCTGACTCGTTAGCCTTACCTCTTCTGATGATCTTCAATCAGTCACTTAAGGAAGGCAAATTTTTAGATAGTTGGAAAACCACCTTTATTATACAGATTCATAAATCTGGTTCAAAGAATGAGGTCACTAACTATCGCCCAATTTGTAAAATATCTACCATTCCGAAACTTTTTGAAAAATTAGTCTACAACAACAGGGGAACAGGGGGCGAACCTTCACATGGCAACGTGTCTGACCGCCTCAACCTGGCGAGGCCAGCATTATCCATGTCGAAATCGTCTCAAGTCGACTCAAACCTCCAAGTGGTGTTCCCTGGGCAACGGCAAACTGGCATCCGTCAGTTTGACGGCTAATTTGAGCGGCGGGTCGATCCATGGACCTTAAACATGGAATGTGCGCAGGGTTTGGGTCCCGCCACATTACTACTGCCCAATGAAAACTAAACCAGCCTCGGATAAGAACCCCAATTACGTTGACGACCACCGCAAACGAAAAACGGACAATGATTTACGGATATGCACCTGGAATGTCCGGACCCTTTATAGGGAAGGTGCCATTATCCAACTGGCGGAAGCCCTCAAAACAATACAATCTGACATCACCGCCATCCAGGAAATGCGATGGAAAGGGCAAGGCTGCTCTAAACAAGCACACTGCGATATCTACTACAGCTGCCATGCGGAGAAGCGCGAATTCGGATGTGGATTCGTCGTTAGCCGGAAACTACGCCACCTTGTTTCCCGGTTCACACCTGTGAACGAAAGATTGGCCACGATCCGCATCAAGGCAAAATTTTTCTACATAAGCCTTATTTGCGCGCACGCCCCGACGGAGGAAAAGGACGAAGCCGTCAAGGACGCTTTCTACGCTAGTCTTGAGGACGTATATGACCACCTTCCGGTCCATGACATGAAAATAGTCCTCGGCGATTTTAATGCGAAAGTCGGAAGGGAAGGCATCTTTGGCCCCACTGTCGGTCAGTTCAGTCTTCACGAGACCTCCACAAACAACGGTCTAAGACTGATCGACTTCGCCGCGGCACGAAACATGGTAGTTAGTAGCACCAGATTTAAGCACCTCGACATCCACAAGGCCACCTGGCTGTCCCCGGATCAAAAAACGCGAAACCAAATTGATCATGTTGTAATCGACGGAAGGCATGCCTCTAGTGTTCTAGATGTGCGTACATTTCGGGGGGTCAACATTGACTCCGACCATTATCTTGTTGCAGCCAAGATCCGCATGCGATTATGCAATGCCAAGAACATACGCACAGGAATGCAACGAAAGCTAGATGTCGCTAAGCTGCAATTACAACGGACTGCCGAAGCCTACTCCGCTCAACTCTCGGTTAAGCTCAACCAACCAACCTCTGGACTCGACGACGCCGGCGGACTTTGGGCGCATATATCCCACTCCATGCGCGCTGCCGCTGAAGAAGTCATTGGTTTCCGGCGCCCGCAACCTCGGAACCAATGGTATGATCAGGAGTGTCGCATTGCGACTGCAGTAAAAAACGCCGCTTATAGAAAAACGCTGCAGTCAGCTGCAACGCGAGCCGTGCGAGAAAACTACCGCGAAAAGAGGAAGGAAGAGAGGCGCCTTTTCAGACGCAAGAAAAGAGAGCAGGAAAAGCGTGAGCGTGAGGAACTAGAGGAATACCAGGGCAAGAAGGATGCACGAAAATTTTATCAACAGGTTAAGCGTCTAACCCAAGGTTTCAAGCCCGGAGCATCCACTTGTAGAGACGAAAATGGAGATCTGAATACGGATACACAGTGTGTGCTTAGATTGTGGAGACAGCACTTCTCCAATTTACTTAATGGCGACGATTCCACCAATGCCGCCCATCGAGAGCACAGTGCAGTGCCACCAATTGACGATGACGGAGTGGAAGTATCACCACCTAGCCATGAAGAGGTTCGAGTTGCTATCCAACGACTCAAAAACAATAAAGCAGCGGGTGCTGACGGCCTGTCAGCTGAATTGTTTAAAACCGGCGGCGATGAATTGATAAGGCGCATGCATCAGCTCATCAGCAAAATATGGCTAGCAGAAAGCATGCCCGACGATTGGAACCTCAGTGTACTGTGCCCTATACTTAAGAAAGGAGACCCTACAATCTGCGCAAGTTATAGAGGTATCAGTCTTATTTCCATCGCATATAAGGTTCTCTCAAGCGTACTGTGTGAAAGATTAAAGCCAATTACAAAAACACTGATTGGACCTTATCAGTGTGGCTTTCGACCTGGTAAGTCCACCATAGACCAGATTTTCACGCTACGACAAATCCTGGAGAAAACCCACGAACATCAAATTGACACACACCATCTCTTTGTCGACTTTAAAGCTGCTTTCGATAGCCCGAGAAGGGATTGCCTATACGCAACAATGTCTGAGTTCGGTATACCTGCAAAGTTGATTAGACTTTGCAGAATGACGTTGAGCAACACACGCAGCTCCGTCAAGGTAGGAAATGACCTCTCCGAAACCTTCAATACCGAAAGAGGTTTCAGGCAAGGCGATCCACTGTCTTGCGATCTCTTCAACATCATCATGGAGGGGATCGTACGAAAGGCCGGTGTGCATCGTAATGGCACCATTTTCTATAAAGGTGTCCAGCTCCTTGCTTACGCTGATGATATTGATATTGTTGGCAGAACCAAGAGAGATGTTACCACTGCTTTCGCCGCTATCGAAAAGGAATCAGCCAAAGTGGGTTTGACGATAAATGAGGGTAAAACAAAGTATATGCTGTCTACAAACAAGGGAGCTCGGCGTTTAGACTCCCACGTTTCATCCGGCAGCTATAACTTTGAAGTAGTCAAGGAGTTTGTATACCTTGGCACCGCCATTAATACTAACAACGAAATCAGCCTGGAGATAAAGCGAAGAACAATAATTGCTAATAGGTGCTACTACGGGCGCAGTAAGCAACTAAGTTCCAGAGCCCTCTCTCGATCGACAAAACTAACACTCTACAAGACGCTCGTTCTACCTGTGCTGCTTTATGGCGCTGAGGCATGGGTAGTTTCGCAAACTGACGCAGCCGCTCTGGGGGTGTTCGAGAGAAAAGTTCTTCGCAAAATCTTCGGTCCTGTTCGAGTCGGCGATGACTATCGCATCCGAATGAACCACGAGCTGTATGAGCTCTACGGAGACATTGACGTAGTTCGGCGTATAACTGTGCAGCGACTACGCTGGCTGGGTCATGTCCATCGTATGGACGACGAAGCTCCAGCGAAAAAGGTGCTCGAAGCGAGGGTCGCTGGTCAACGACGACGAGGGAGACCATGCCTCCGATGGATGGACCAGGCTGAGGAAGCCCTAACCGCACTTGGTGTATCCGATTGGAGAAGGCGCGCGCAATGCAGAGGCGCCTGGCGAGAGCTGATGAGGTCGGTCGAAATCCGGACACGGGTTGTCACGGCCACCTAAGTAAGTAAGTAAGTAAGTCTACAACAAACTTACTTTCTTAGTGAAGGAGTTAATATCACCGTTTCAGCATGGCTTCTTTCAGGGAAGGTCAACAACTACAAATTTAGCAATATTTACAAAATATATCTTAAACTGTTTTGAGAATGGACATCAATGTGACGTTATATTCACGGACTTTTCAAAAGCATTTGACAGTGTTCATCATGACTTACTGTTAAAAAAACTCAATTTCATTGGATTTCACTCTAATTTACTTAAGTGGTTCAAATCATACCTTATTGGTCGTACTCAATTTGTTCGTATAAATAATTACCTATCTAATGCGATAATGGTCTCTTCTGGTGTCCCGCAGGGTAGCCACCTGGGACCACTTCTGTTTTTATTATTTATAAACGATATTCCCAAATTGGTGACTTTTTCTCAATGTTTAATGTACGCCGATGACATAAAAATTTTTTCTGTTATAAAAGATACAAATGATAGTATAAATATGGAGAGGGATCTGTCCCAACTATCTTCTTGGTGCAGTAGCAATTTATTGCCCCTCAATTTATCTAAATGCCAAAGCATGACATTTTGCCGAATTAATTCTCCTGCATTTTACCCGTATAATCTGGGAAATACGACTTTGTTAGGAATAACCGAGAAAAAAGATCTTGGTGTAATTTTTGATATCAAACTCACATTTTCAAGTCACATTGACTATATTGTTGCAAAGGCCAATGGTATGTTAGGTTTAATAATCAGGAACTCTAAAGACCTTTGTGATCATTTTTCTCTTAAAGCTTTATATTTTGCCTTTGTTAGGTCTATTTTAGAATATTGTTGCATAATATGGGATCCCTTTTATGCATGTGCTTCTAACACAATCGAGAAAATTCAGAGACGTTTTACGAGATTTGCAATAAGTCGCTTGAGATGGAATATTGATATGCCTGAATATAGAGCTAGAAGGTTCCTTCTGCGAATACAATCTTTAGTCATCCGGCGAAAATATTTTGCTATTATGTTTGTGAGAGATATAATTTGCGTTGATATTAATTGTTCTTTTCTACTTTATCAAAATTCTTTTCACATACCTTCTCGTGTTCTAAGGGCTCAAAATTTATTTTATGAACCTTTTCATAGAGTTAATTACAGCATGAATGAACCTATAACGCGTTGCTTAAGACTGGCTAACTCTGTGTGCCAAGATATAGATTTTAATCTTGGTTTAAGTAGAGGTGTGTTTAAAAATTCTTTGCTTTTATATTTTAACAGTATATATATTATAACTCTAGAGAATAACTTTAATTTGTATCTAATTGATAAATTCACTTAAGTTATTTAGTGTATTTAAGTAATCAGTTAGAGATGTTTATGCTCTGTTTGATGAAGATGAAATTAAATAAATAAATAAACAATTTTGAAGCCGACTTATGTTATTGTATGGCGATGACGTCACCCATCCCCATCCCGATACGGATTTTAATTTTATTTAATTTCAATTACAAAACTAATTTTAAGTTTGAAGTGATAAGAGCCAAGCTTCATAATAAGCATAGTAAGCGTACTCAAAAAAAAAAAAAAAAAACGCAAGTTCAAGATAAGGCAGCAGTGTAGAAGTTTAACGCTAAAACAAACGAATGTTTGTGGTGAAATTCTGATAAAGATTTATTTAAATTTTTCTTTGTTACTATTATTATTATTATTTTATATACAATATACAAATTTTATAATTTCATTAATGGAAAAAAAGTGATTTTATATTTAATTAATTTTTTCTGATTTCATTTGTTAGAGGTGAATATTCAATTAATCGATCATAAACTACTAAACAGTGGGCTGAGGTTCTATCTGAAATCTTGAATTTATTTGCTTCAGTTTCAAATTCAATTCGTTCATCAATAGGTCCAACTTTAATTGCTTCATTTTGGTGTGTAACATCAACAACAATAAATGGTTCAATAGCCTTGAATCCAACGATATCTAGCAATGGTTGAGGTTCCCGCATATAATAACTTTGTTGAAATTTTGCATGCATATAATATAGTACAGCATATTGTCCCATTTCAAAGCGACTATTTAAATGATCATAGGGATATGATTCAGAGATTCTATATACTTTTAAATTAGATATATTACAATGATCAAATATATTTCTTTCATGTTTACTTTTTTCTCTTTGTAAACCGATTATAAGAAATCGTGGTCTTTCATTTTTGCGTTGAAAGCTTTTCATGGTTGATGAAATTCCAAGATTACGTGTACAATCAACTTCAAAACCAATAATTTCATATCGAATTTCATCGAACAGATATGAAACAAAGTTGTTTTTAAATTGCACACCTGTTGCTGCTATATTATTTGCTCCTTCCTGTTTTACTATAGTTAAAACGATTTTTGGTATGGATAGTAACTATGATAGTCTCTTTTTATAATACTCTCATCGTACATAGCTTGTTGAAGTACATTGAGTATTTCATTCATATTGAATTATTGGTTGATTGATTATCGATATTGTGATTGATTGATTGATTAATTATCGATCAGTTTTAGCAGGTAGCTGTTTAACAGTACAGATCAGTTTTAGCAGTTAGCTGTTGAATCGTACAGACAGGCTATTGTTGTTGATGTTACACACCAAAATGAAGCAATTAAAGTTGGACCTATTGATGAACGAATTGAATTTGAAACTGAAGCAAATAAACCGATTCCAGATAGAACCTCAGCCCACTGTTTAGTAGTTTATGATCGATTAATTGAATATTCACCTCTAACAAATGAAATCAGAAAAAATTAATTAATATAATAAGACGGGGATTGGCCGAATCAGACCACAGTGGGTCCCTTTTCGTCCCCTATTTGACGAAGGATGCTACTGCTCGGAGCACTCATAAGTGAGCATGCTCCTCATATAAGCACCCTTTGTCACCTCAAGCATGTCCTTGTAGGTCAGTTGACCAATCTCGGCTTCGTCAATAAATGGACGTCCCAGAATGGTCAATCTTATGCTTGCCAACGCCGGACACTGGCAGAAAATGTGTGCTGCTGTTTTCGGCTCTTCTAGGCATAACCTACACGCATCGTCCTCGGTCAGAGTCATCTTCCTGAGATGGTACATGTAGGGACCGTGTCCTGTGACCAGTGCAGTAAGCCAGCTTAAAGTCTTCCGATTGTATCGGGTGACTTTTGCTGCCTCACTACTTGACCATTTCACGGCCGCCTTTGATTGCCTGCAATTACCAGCTTCTTCCCACCTTGTACGGTGTTCCGAGTCCGTCCATTGCTTAATAAGGCCTGCCACCATGTTGTCGCCTATGGCGATACGTTGTTCTAGTCCACAGAATTCTTCTGCTGATCCTTCTCTTGCTAAAGAATCAGCCTTTTCATTCTGTTCTATGCCAGAATGTCCTCGCACCCACATAAGTGTGAGCTCATTTGTCTGAGCGCACCTATTGAGTTTGGTAAGACATTCTATGGCCAACCTAGAAGTAATATCTGTCCGTTGCATGCACCTTATCACCGACTGATTGTCATGGGCAATGACAATTTTCTTGCCATTTACCCGTCCATCTATCAAGTGGTCCAGCGCATGCACTACACCAAGCATTTCCGCCTGGTATACAGACACGAACCTCCCCAGCCTCAGTGCACAGGATAGGTTCAACTCCTCTAAGTAGACGCCAGACCCGGCTCTGCCATTCATCAGAGAGCCGTCTGTGAATATTCTGATGTCACTACCAGCGGTTTCTTCACAAACGGATCCATCTGTTATTAGAGTCTTATAATATTTTTCTGTTATTTTCACTCTCTGCCTTCCGTCCATAGGCATACACGTCTCTGACATTTCGCTGTGTCATGTCCAGGATGCGCATATGACCATGGAGGGCTGTTGCTCCATGCCACGTAGCATTTCGCAACATCCTGAGGGCTGTTAGCGCTGCCGTTTTTTTATTTCTAAATCCAACGGTAGCATACCTAACAAAACCTCCATTGCGCTTGTTGGAGTGGTGCGTATTGCCCCTGTTATTCCAACACACGCCAGCCGTTGGACTCTGTCTAGTCGCTTCTTAATGGTTTTCTGACTGACTTTTGTCCACCAGATCACCGAAGCATACGTGATGACAGGTCTAACCATCATAGTGTAAATCCATTTCATAGCCTCTGGGTTTAGCCCCCATTTTAGACCACAAACGCGTCTACACTGAAACAGAACCCTCTTGGCCTTTTGAATCCTGTCTCCTACATATTCGTTTCAGTTCAGTTTACTATCTAGAGTTACCCCTAGATATTTAACTTTCGTGGACATGTTGATTTCAGCTCCAAAAAGTCTAAGTGGTTCTCTCTTCAGGCCTACCCTCTTTCTAGTAAAGAGAAAATTGTCTGATTTTCCTGCGTTCACGGTGAGGCCTTGTTCTCGACGTCAGAAATGGTGTCAATGAACTTACCACAGACCACCAACGCAATGTCATCTGCATACCCTATCGTGTGTATGCCCGATTCGTCTAGTCTAGCCAAAAGTGAGTCCACAGTTATGTTCCACAGGGTTGGCGATAACACCCCCCCTTGAGGACATCCTCTACTTACTCTACCTCTAGTCTTGACTCTATCGTTCTGCATGTTGACAGCCCTGTGCTTGAGCATATTGTCTACTAAATTTGTTATCATTGGGTTTACATTGCGTTCTGTCAGAGCCTGTCGCAGCCTTCCAAAGCATATTTTGTCGAAAGCACCCTCGATGTCCATAAATGTGGCCATCGCGATGCCTCCTGAAAATAACTCTTTTTCAGCCACTCTAACTAATTTGTGAAGAGCACTCTCCGTAGACATGCCTGCTCTATAAGCACATTGGCATCTACTCAGAGGATTATGCATCAGTGAAGTGCTCTCAAGACAAGACAACCATCACTCTTTCCATCGTTTTCAAGAGGAAAGACGTAAGGCTGATCGGTCTGAACGACTTCGCCTCCGCATAATCTTTTTTTCCGGGTTTCGGGAGAAAGACAACTTTCGCCTCTCTCCAGACTCTCGGAACATACCCAGTCGCTAAGCAAGTAACGAATATACCCCACAGCCTAGGTGCGATGAGATCTTCCCCCCATTGCATCATAGCCGGAAATATACCGCCCATCCCTGATGTTTTGTACGGAGCAAATGAGCGTATAGCACTCCTCACCCCGTACATAGTGATCATTCTTTCGGTTTCCAGTCTGTCAACCCTTTGCATCCCTTTCTTCAGGTTTGTCCATGGGTCATCAGACTTAAAACTTCCAGGAAAATGCACCTCCATCAGAACTTGCATCGACTCTTCCAGGTTCTCTGCCATGGTTCCATCCGTTTTTCGGATCAGTCCCACTTTGGAGAACGGATTCTTCTGAAATAGTTTCCATCCCAGAGCAGAAATCTCTCCACGACTGCCTTTTACGGTGTCGTATGAGGTTCTTAAGTTTCCTTTTCCGTGCCTTGTATTCTGCCCATGTTTCTGGGGTTCTCCCTCTCATGTGCCGATTGAAGGCCTTCCTAACCTTCTTCTTCAGAGATTCGAGTTCCGTACACCACCATGGCGTCGGATCACCCTCGTCTATTGAAGTTGTAGGACATGCCACCTCGTAAGCTTCGACCATGGCCGAACTAAGATGTTTGACATGGCTTTCCACTTCCGCTGTGTACTTTTATAGCTTTTTGGGTCAGTGTTTCCCTCAACTTCGCCTTATATTTCACAGGATCCGTGTTCTTGGGTATCCTGACCTTCCTGCTACTCTGCTGGCGTCGGATTCCGAACTTGACTTCAAACTGAATGGATCTGTGGTCCGACATGGTTAGCCTATCCACGACCCTCCAATTTTTTATTCTGCTCAGAATCTTTCTGCAAATAAGAGTGACGTCAATGACTTCCGCTCGCCTTGCATTAACGAAAGTCGGCTGTACTCCTCTATTTGCTACCAACAGATTATACCTCTCCACAAATTCAAGCAGTTGCTCTCCTCTGTCATTGTTGTTGGTGCTTCCCCACGCAGTATTATGCGCGTTGGCATCACATCCTATGATCACTCCAATGCCTCTTTCCTCACAGTACTTTACCAGGTTCTCCACCTCTTTTGAAGGTGGCTGGTCCGGAGAGTCGTAAGGAAGATACGCTGAAGCCATCATACAAGTACCTGTACCATCCCCGATTCTCACAACGGTAAGATCCGGGGAACATAGGTGTGGCATGTGTACCGCTAGTATACCATGTCTCACCAGGATACAGGTCCTCCGTCTGCCATCTGCCACCGGTTGGTACAGCGTGGCTTTCTGCTCCGAGAGACCTTTGATTCTATTGTGAAGAATCCAAGGTTCTTGGAGCATTGCTATGTCAATTCCATCCTCCTCCATGCAACGCATCATCATTGCTGATGCTGCCCTACTATGGTGTAGATTGAGCTGACACACCACGAGGTTTTCCTGGTACGGGCCCACCACTTGCCCTGGTGGTTCCTCCCTTGCAGAATTCCCCATCAGCCCTGTACCAGGGGTTTCGTCGAGCTCACCTTGCATCCTTTTGGAATTTGATGGGAGCTTGATCAAGGCCGCTGTTGAGTTTCCCCCCTGCCAGCCTGATCGCTTCCACCTCATCCGTCCGGCACCACGCAGTGAACTTGACGCCTGCTTCCTTTGCATCTCCGAACTTCGTTGCATTGCTAACTCTCCATTTAGAAGTGTCCGCAACGCACCGGTTCTGGGTCTGCAACCTCCTAAGGATGACCTCCTTGCTTTCGGAAGTACCGTAAACAATGATGAACATCCTTCTAACGTCCTTTAATGCGTATAGTCGGTCGACCCGCAACTCAGCCCCTTCCCATAGGTTCATGAGCTTTGGCACGGTTCGGCACAGCCATACCTTAGATGATGGGTTCTTGCACTTGAGTACAATAATTCCATCCTCCAAGTTTGCATTGCCAACAAATCCTACATCGCCATCGCTTTCATTGATGGTGTCGAGAGCCTCAAAGAGGGCGGATTTAAAGGCCGCCAACTGGGACTCTCCCAACTGACCATCGATGGAGCAATCAACGATGCCCACTAAGAGGTCCTTTTCCGCTACCGTAGCATAGGATGCACGGCCGCTTCCAATAATCCCTTCCGGGTTGAATTTCCCTCCCGCTGAAGCCTTCGACTTCGCGGACGCAACTCTTTGTGTAGGCAAAGGTTTGCTACCGCTCGGTTTCTGGCTATCAGCCCTCCACGATTTCCACTGGCTATCGACTTTTGTGAGTCGTCCACCAACTTCCATCGTCCTTCTTTTATGTGGAAGGCTATCAACCTTTACAGGATGTCCACCTTCCCCGTCCTTAGCCGAAGAGCTAACAGCCATGAGCTGTCCACCTTTCGACTCACATGTTCGAGTCACCCCGTAATCGACTTCGCCGGAAGATCCAGGTTGTTCCCTGAATCTTTTACGCTTGTTCGTTTCCGGGGTGGACTCATCGCATGACATGCTTTGGAATTGATCCGTCATATTATTGACTGGGGACTCCAAAGCAATCTCCCCCGCAGTTCTGCCCACCTTCTTACGCTTCCTCCTCCGCCTTTGCTTCTCCCTATCAAGGAGCCGCTTAGCCTCGGACTCAGCTTCCTTCCCTGGTGTTGCAGCTTCGACGGGTCTGGCTGACAATTCCACTCCTTTCGGAGCTTTATCGTCCACCAGGCCCGGCGGGTTACCTTGCGGCTTCCCGCACCCTTCCACGGTTGAATCCTTTTGGGATTCCACCGCTTCGGGGCTCGTCCCCACAGCGCACCCTTTCTTTTTTAGTTTTTTTTGTTTTTGAGAGTTCATTAATATCCCACGAGTTGGGGAGAAAAACGGACCGAACGGACAGAGATCCCCATTATCCGCCCTACCCTACTAAAGTACAACAGGGAGTGGGCTGCCCTGAGGAGACACCATTCGCGATCTAAAACCCCTAGACCCCTAGACCACCGGTGCAATCTCCCTCGGCATGGCGTCTACAACCTTAGAAATGGGGGGGTAACTTTTGGTTCGTTGCTCCACAAAGCCTAACCCAATAGCCATTGTGTCTTTGCAACTTAAGCCCCTTCATCGTGTCAAGATTGTCACCCGTGCGTAGAGGAAAAAAAAAAACAAAATTAATTAAATATAAAATCACTTTTTTTCATTTAATGAAATTATAAAATTTGTATATTGTATATAAAATAATAATAATAATAGTAATAAAGAAAAATTAAAATAAATCTTTATCAGAATTTCACCACAAACATTCGTTTGTCTTAGCGTTAAACTTCTACACTGCTGCCTTATCTTGAACTTGCGTTTTTTTTTTTTTTTTTGAGTACGCTTACTATGCTTATTATGAAGCTTGGCTCTTATCACTTCAAACTTGAAATTAGTTTTGTAATTGAAATTAAATAAAATTAAAATCCGTATCGGGATGGGGATGGGTGACGTCATCGCCATACAATAACATAAGTCGGCTTCTAAATTGTTCTCGAAGTTTTTGCATCTCTAAGCTTCTAGAAACTTCTTGACTCTTCTTGGTTGCGGTGTATTTCGTTTACTTAAAATAAAATCCAGCGGCGGAGAAGTTGCTGGGTGTAAGTGACTTTGCCGGTGGTTATTAAGCGAGGGCTTGTAACCCCGATGTCCCCCAACTGACGAATAGATATTTATATACGCCTATGTTTTTTAATGGTTGTCACCTAATACACAAACTACTTATACAAATCTAATACACCCACCTAATACTTACCGACTTTATTAAATTTATAAACATTTCTTTAACCTCTTCAACCTTCGCCGTACCTAAATTGCTTCATTCCAAATAAATATATATATTTATATTTACACTTTTATATATACATTTATGTACATACACATTTATATATACCCAAAGCAAGTTGACTAGCAAAATTTGAGTCTTGCTGTAACTAATGCGAGGGTTAAGAAAAAACAAAACATGCACACACTGATAAGAACTCGCTTGACTCCCACTACCGATAATGTAGTGTATAAAATTTTGATCAACGCTTAAAAGCAAACACATATCCCAAACTTGCTAATTTAAAAGTTTAAAGCAAAGACATACCCCAAGCTTGCCAATTTTAAAAGCTCAAAACAAAGACACCCACCTAATACTTACCAACTTTATTAAATTTATAAACATTTATTTAACCCTTCAACCATCGCCGTATCTAAATTGCTTCAACCCATATTAATGCATATATTTTCATATAGCAAGTCATATCATTTCAGCTAAAGTCAGCCAGCAGAATTTGAGTCATTGCTATAACGAATTCGAGGGTTAAGAAAAAAAAAACATGCAAACACTGATAAGAACTCGCTTGGCTACCACTACCGATAATGTAGTGTATAAAATTATGACCAACGCTTAAAGCAAAGACATACCCCAAACTTGCCAATTTTAAAAAGTTTAAAGCAAAGACATACATCAAACTTCCCAATTTTAAAAAGTTTAAAGCAAAGACACACCCCAAACTTGTCGATTTTTAGCAAAAAACAAAAGCCCCCACTAGTTGGCGTTGGACCGGAGTGACGTCATCGGCTTGAGCCACCGAGCCACCTGCGCCAGAACCCCCATATCGTATCTACTTACCTAATATACACTGCCCAAGAATTGACGTGAATTCTTTGCTTTTCCCTTTTAAGCTTACCCTCTCTCACGTTGATGTCCGCGTCTCTCATTCACAAATGCAAGACTTGATCGTCAATTCTTGACGAGTGTAAGCAGGGATTATAAAATGTTCGTCTGATATACTATCATTGCTGTTTTCAAACTAATCTTCATTATTAGTGGTAATTATTTTTGGGTTTATATTTTTGCTCGATATAAAAGCTGACATTTATGTGGTGTTTATAGTAAAAATTCAAATATAAAAATTCACTCCAACGGCCAAAAAAATTTCATGGAAAAACGCTAAAGTGTTTTCATCAAGTGTTACAATAGTATTTAGTTACAGATAGGACACAAATGTCGGTATTTCTTGGTCATCAGTTTTTGATGTTATGTGGCTTATAATGTTTCTGCAATAAGCCCTTCAAATCTTAAATGATATTTTAAAAGCCAATAACTCAAAACTAAGTTTTCGACTTAAGCAACTCTAACATATGTCACAGATACATAAGAGTACCTATTCAAATTTTTAAGCTCTAAGGATATGAGCTTTTTTTTTATTAATTTTATTGAAAAATATAATTTTTTAAAACGTTTTGACAAAAAATTTAAATGTGATAGAAAGAACTTAGTACGCCATCTTGATCATAGTTAATGATTTACATAAGATCATCTCCTCCTCTAAAATCCTCTTTAGCTTTTTTTGCGGCGTTCTGGGTAATGTACAACGATTTGATATTATACAAATTTTATTTAAGTTTTCCAATAACAAAACTGTCAATAGCTGTAATGCTCTGTAATTTTAATTTTTCATTGTCTAACATTTTCTTTTATATTTTTTAATACATAATTAAAATAAAAATCCAGTCTTAACGTTGTTGAGCGGTTTGATTTTAATTTTCAAAACATTTTTATTAAAATCATTGGCAATTAGTACAAAAAAACGATAAAATAAAAAAAAAATTATTCATTTCGTTGAGATTTGAACTGAACTTCTCGCTCACATCACGCTCGTGCTAACTACTCAGCTAAATAGACAACACAAATTTGTGTTCTAAATAACAAACATTAAGGAAAACTAAAAATTTTCACCATACTACACACAGAGAATTATATCCACTGTCGCAACCGAATTGGTGCCCTACCGACTTAGTCGATTGTTGATAACTTTTAAAAAGTAATCACCACAACTACGTAGTTTCCCATAGTCTTGACTGTGGCATTCCTTTGTAAGCACTGCGCTCACAGTTTTCTGAACGAACCCCTTTATCCTTTCAACTTCCATTCAGTTAAATGAACGATCTTGTTAATTGTTTTAACCTAAACTCAATTGTGTGAACGGATAAGTAGGTCGATTATATGAATGGACCTGTTATCCGTTTTGACTGCCACTCGGTTGTATGAACCGATCTGTCAATTATTTTGACTGAAATTTGGTTATTTTGACTAACCCATTGATCGTTTCGACCTACACATGGTTATTGACTGTAGGTCATTTTGTAAGTTAAACAATCTACAATATGTTCACAGTAATGGTTTTTCTAAAAATAAAATCACACAAGATAAAACTGACATTTTTTTATTTTATTTTTTATTTTTATATGGTATTTTTTAATTGCGTTAGGAATTTTTATGTTTATTTTGACCGTGGTAGTTTTGGTGGTATTTAATTTATTTTACTGTAGGAAAAAGGTAATTTCCGTGGGAATTGGTCCAAACTGGCAATCTTGGGTTTATTTATTACCTATTTCACGATATATTAACCGTAAAATCCATGCATTACTTTTAAAGATATAACTGTTTTTCAACTCACAACGCGCAAATTTTTTATAAAAATTTTTTATGTTTCAGTTATATCGTAAAAGGGTGAACCATCAAGTGTACATTGTACGTAAAATGCATAGTATGTAAAAAAAAATCGCGCAGTTTCTTATAAAAATTTATAGTGTTTTGGTTATTTCGTAAAAGGGTGAACCGTCAAGTGTGCCTTATATGTAATATGTATTATCTTTAAAAGTAATGCACAGAATTTTATGGTTAATAACACTTTTTATGGATGATAAAACAAACACTTTCAAATCGCGGTGCCCAGGAAATTGTAATCGTACTGAGTTCCTAAATGCATTTATGCAAAGCATCCGTAACCCTTTTTCTTTGAATTCGTGCTAAGCAGATTCACCGACAAAAGTAATGCACAGAATTTTATGGTTAATAACACTTTTTATGGATGATAAAACAAACACTTTCAAATCACGGTGCCCAGGAAATTGTAATCGTACCGAGTTCCTAAATGCATTTATGCAAAGCATCAGTAACCCTTTTTCTTTGAATTCGTGCTAAGCAGATTCACCGACAAAAGTAATGCAGAGAATTTTATGGTTAATAACACTTTTTATGGATGATAAAACAAACACTTTCAAATCGCGGTGCCCAGGAAATTGTAATCGTACCGAGTTCCTAAATGCATTTATGCAAAGCATCAGTAACCCTTTTTCTTTGAATTCGTGCTAAGCAGATTCACCGAAACTGCGAAACTAAAACGTGCTTAAAAATAATAACCTAGTTGCGCAGTTTTGGTAAATCAACTTAGCACCAATTAATAGAAAGCCACTGATGCTTTGCATAAATGCATTTAGGAACTCAGCCTTTATTTATGCATATATAGATAGAAAGCAATTTTATTTAACTTACCTAATGACTGTTCCTCTTACAAGTTATTCAAAAAAACGACGCTACAAAAATTCCGTCCGGACACGTTAACAACTTTGAGAAATGAAATGCAAGCGTCTTGCGATTAAGGTCGGCTTACACAACATCGTGTTTGTGAACGTATGTCTGTTTCACTCGATAAGTTGGATGGTTTGACAAACTTGCAGTTGTAAGGTTGGCTGTTGAGATAGACGCAACTAAAGGTTTGCTATTTGATTAAATTCTCTGCCGATGAGTTATTTTTTAAGTCTTATGCGTCATAGATAAAAAGCCAAATAAAACAGACTTGATGATTTATCTTAAAAATCTTATTAAATTTTATCTTTAAGTTATCGGTTTTTATTTTTTTTCCTTTAACTGATTCCTAAACTGCTGATTTAATAATAATTGCATGTATAACTTGAATTCAATACTACTGAAAACATTCATTATGTTATTTATTATCTCGGTTTATATTCACGATAGAGTAATGAAGTAGAACACACGAATGCAGGAAGACAAAGTCTATATCTTCACTAATTCGCTACTCACTACTACTGCTTTAATAATAAGAAGAAACACAATTTTGTAATTGGATGACGTTGGCATCGCCACGGACGTTGTCTTTTATCAATAAATACGAAACCAGTGCTGGTGAAAGTAGTACAATATTAGTACATGCACTACTCTTATGTCTTCCGTACAATCCAAATTTTAATTGTACTACTATTAATGAACAGTCGTAATACCCAAATTAAAAATGTTCCACTATTTGCTCAATTTGAAAAACTCGGATTTAGTTTTGTGCTTAATTTTTACTAACATACCCTTAGGCCTTTTCCACACTTGGTCAACGCAACACCAACTCAAGTTGCTAGCCTGTGTATTTATACCGGAACCTTCAGATTACGCAACTTGCACGCAACAAGTTCACGACACTTTCTCAACTTGTTCAACGCAACGCGGCTTTCCGAAATTTTCATCCGCAATTGTTTGTTTTGTGAATTCAATTATTTGTAGTGCAGTACTTATATATTAATTAAGTTGAATAAGTTAATTAATTATTTCTTTTTTTCATTAATAGAATCTAGAAGAAGAAGAAATAGTTTGCAATATTAATGACCAAGTGTTAAATATTAAATTAAATTAGTGTAAGAAGTGGAAAACATTAATTATCATATAATTACACATGTTGCACGACTTTTGAAGCAAGTCTGAAAAGATTCAGTTTATAGTTGCATTGCTTTTCAACTTTTTCGCTGTTGCGTTGAAGTTGCGTTTGGATTGCGTTGACCAAGTGTGGAAAAGGCCTTACTCTCGTAAACAGAACACCTTTCTTGGGCATGCTCAGAATCATAGCATATTCCATAGTAAAAATAAAACATTGCAACAACAGTATTTTTTGTTAGTTCAAAACATATCTACATTAATACGTATATATATTAGACCGTCTTTTAACCCAATTTGTTCACTTGATTTTAACTGGCAATAAATCTGAAAAGAGTTATGACATTTAAACATTTTTTTTTTTATGACAAAACATGACAATTGTTTTCTTCTTTCCATCTTTTCCTCTTTTTAATATACTGTTTGTTAAAATTGGACGGAAATGATATTTTGGCGCTAATTTTCCAATTTTAATGCCGAAATATCGATTTTAAAGTAGTCGTAAGTTTTTTATTGTGGTGTGCTTTAAGTGTCTTTTTTTTTGCTAGTTTTGTAAAAGCACTCTACCATTTTTTCTACTACTACAGCTTTTTCGCACTTCCTCAGCATTAACCCATTTAAAGCCACGACCCAGAAATCATTGAAAAATATCAATTTTATGGATACTAGTGACCCCAAACAAGTTAATGTGGGAAATATTTACCCACCAATGAATGGGTTGGGCTCATGAACGACACAAGACATAACAACTAACCATGTATACATAAATCAAATTACACAATTGTTTTTAATCTAATTTTGAGTTGACCTTTTGACAAGTTAACATCAAAAACGCTACAATTCTTAACAAAGGTACTCATACGGCTTAAAGGAGCAGTAGCCATATAATTTGTTCTACTGAATCGTAAATAAATTAAATTGTTAAATTAAAATTGAAATTAAAATTCATATGAGAAAGAAGTTCTGGAGAATCGAATACACCTGTAATGAGTTAGTGTAAATATACAATATCTGCAGACTTCCTTCGCTCACTTAAATACTGAATTCTTAACAGTTTTAAACGATCCTCATAAGGAGGAAGATCTAATATGTCAGTTCCACTTAAGCCCTTTAGAGCAAACCGAACAAAACGTGTCTGTAACCAGCCATCAGCTAGAACAACGGCAATAATCAACTAGCCATCCAACACCAAAAAATATTAGGGGTATTCACGATGTGAAGTATTTGTGATAAATTTTCACAAAATTTACAATATTTACAAATTATTGTGAGCGAACCTTGTCTTGTATTTTTAAAACCAGCTAATTTGTGCATATACTTTTGTTTGAAATATGAATTGAAATGCCTACAAAATAATCAAAAAATTTCAGCGAAACATTAATAATATTAAATTTATTAAATAAACTCACATCGCAGCCGGTAGCTTCCCCGATGTTGAGTAGAAATGCTTTTGCGATCAGCTGATCACATATGCAACGAAATTTACAAAGAATACAATAGGGTTTCGTCGTTGTATTTTTGCTACAGGGTTGTATTTTGAGCACTGTGTATTTTGTTTTTGTAAATTTACAAAATTTACAACAAATATCAAATTTGTCAAAAATACACAATACCAGGGCAAATACAACACATCGTAAATACCCCTATGGTGTCATGCTTTCCAGACACCAGTGACACACAAAAAAAAAACTGCAACATTACATATTTGTGCTCATTGGCTTGGCCGTGAATTGTTCACTGCGGAAACCTGCAGCTGCATTTTTTGTGGAGTCAACGATCTGACCTTAAATGTTGGAATACATGAACTATAGTTTTTATTTTTGTATTTATCAGATTTAATTGTAAATATGCTTATGTTTATATCAAACGTAATGGTGTTGGTGTTAGTTAGAACTCATATGTATATTAATGTATATTCCCTTTAGGAACAAACTAACTTGTTTTTAAAAAGAACTATTTAAAAAACTAGTTTAAAATAAAGTAGTATATGAAGTACTTTGAATTATATTAAGGCGGGGTCCACTTCAATTCAAAATAGTTTTTATTGCATTATATATGAAGTAATTGAAATACTACTTAAAAACAAGTGGTTGATAAACTACTTTGAATTATATTAAGACGGCAACTACTCTGACTTGGACATGTTTTAATTGCAAATTTTTATTAGATTACAAGTTTATAAATATGTAACCATGTTTTTTCATCAAATATTGTTAACTTTAGGCTTCACTAACATTTTGTTTCAAAAAGACATATTTTTTTATTTACGGCATTGAGCTGCAAGACAGACGTGGTAAACACACTTTAAAATTAATAAACTGCCTCTAAGCCCTGTGAAACGATTAAAAATTCTTTATTATTTATATTGCACAATTTGGACTCTGTACGGAAATTGATGCATTGCTTAAACATTCAGCAAACACTTCATCACTTCAATAGTAAAGACACACGCCTTTCCCTACGTAGCGTCGAGTCTGCTCCATCACTTCATTGCGATTGACACTTAAAAGAAGCACTAAGCAAAATATCGATGTGTCCATCGACCATGATTGATGGTTGCAAAGTGTGGAAAATCCCGCTGACACGCTCATATTTTGAAATGAAGCATCAAAAAGCTGGCTCGTGTTAAATAACAGGCGCAGTATCCACACAATTTCGATGAATTGGATCGGCACCTTCGTTCATGTACCCAGCTGGTAGCGTGCCCGTTTTTATAAACTGCTTCCGTGGTAGGCATGCTCACATATAAGCGCAGAGTTCCTCCAGCTTCTGGAACTATCACCTGTTGGAACTAACTAGTCCAATGAGGAAAGGAATAATGAAATTATATCTACCATCGCAGCGTACTTCTGTTGCGCTCCTTGAATGTAATTACTAGTCCTTTTTTGAATTAACTTGCAATGAATTTTGGCATGAATCACTTTTGAATTATTTTAAAATCACTTAAAACACCACAAAGAACGACATTTCACAATTTTCCATTAAAAAACTCACTTTTATCACTTTTAACTTAAAAATCACTTTTAACGTTGCTTACATTTTGCTTTCAGATTTTATATATCAGAATTTATTTGTGTCGACCAGGCATGATTTATGTATTTTTCAAAACAGTCAAATAAATGATCTCTTTGATGCATAGAAATTTAAAATTTTTATGCTTTTAAATTCATCTTCCGTAAGTGGAATATTAAATAGTTTTCAATTGGTTATTTTAAAGTAATTAAAAAAATATTTTAAATTTAACTAGTTTAACAAGTAATTGAAAATATATGCAGACGAAAGTCAATTGACTTTTTTAGCGGACATCACCATACAAAATATGTTAGTTCGTTCTATGGAAAAAAGTAGAATTTCAACTAGTTGTGGTTGACAAAAAACTCCTTTTTCAACTACTTTTAAATTAGTTGATTTTCCTACAGGGTTAATTGTTGGAATTAATAATATAGGTATATTGATTAGTTAAGTGCAGAGAATTTATATAAGCATTATTTTTCAATAAAATCGATTGAGTTGTATTCAACAAGTATAACTATTAAGGTCTTTTTATTCTAGTGAACCAGTAAAGCCGTTAAAAAACAAATCAAGTTGTGCACAAGTACCAAGAGCTTGGGCACAAGGAGATTTAATTCAATAAAATAACAAAATCGTGTGTATAGGCTTATGTACCTAGACACAAAAAAATCAGATCAGTTTTATCGCGTAAATAAAAAGCATTGGTGACTCCAACGTGATCACGCCAAAGTGATTCACGAAACTACTTATCCCAGTTGCATAACCATCAACAGCGGCCATAGCCAATTTTACCAAGTTTGTGCAGGAGCAAACTCAAACAGGTAACGAGATTCAACAGCTCATTAGGAACGTGAAAAAGGACTCATCGGAGAGGAAAACTTTGGCCTACTATCTAGAGCGGGAAAGGCGCCTTGAACAAGCCTGATTAAAATTTGAAGAAGTGGATAACCAAATTCGTCGTCTCGATAAACCACCATTAGACCACGAATATTTCACATCAGAATACTACTACCAAATAGAGAATCTAGTGCAACAATGTCAGGAACTATTTGCGACGGAAATAACAAGGGCGGCACAACAGTGAAGTGAAGAACACAAGAAGTGTATCAAAAGATACACAAGAAAAAGCAGAAACGCTCGGTGATGACATCATAAGACTGCTACGCCGGCAATCTGTGACATTCGCTTCAATTCGCCGATTTGTGTCAACATTAACAACATAAAACGAAAACCAACCAGCTCTATACTTCGATGTCAAATTGAAGGCATTAAACCATGTCTGGCAACAATGTGAAGATGCAAACTTTGCGATATTTGAAATCTGTGAAAACACAGGAATATCAGGGTATAATGTTAATGAATATCTGGAAATGGAAGACTTGGTGTAATTATTTCACGACTGAAAAATTTAATATTAATATTAAACACTACTGTTTAAAAGAAAATGGAAAAAAATGGCTGAAAATTATCGAACTTAAAATTTCCGACGAAATTGAAACAACGACTTTAATTTTCGCTTGTACAAAAACGATTGATTACAAAAACTTTATTTGGAAAGGCCGAACTTTAGGATGAATACATATATAAAACTTACATTACAAAAGAGAGGGAGTGAGAAGCACTCCAACATAAAAAAAAACTAATGCAAATCAGTCGCTGTACAGAAGGTACAGGGCTGTCCTAAGTTGGCCAACAAATATAGGTTTACATGCGTAAACATGCCGCCCGCCTTGCATGACTGCAACTACCAGACCCCTTGTCCGGTCAAAATCCATCCGAAGATGGAGCTTTGGGCAAACGGCATGCCTACGGCTGTCGGGAGGCGTCGATACCCAGGGCGATGATTGGTAGAAGAGCGGATCGGCTAAGTTGATGTTCGGGAAACTCTGCCGAATCCGCTCATCCAGATCCCTCGATGGAGTGACGACTTTCAACCGCCGCTCGACCCTAGCTGTCGTCTCAATGCGCTGGTTTGCGCCTTACTGGCCATGCAGGACCAAGGTGCACATTTCGCAGCCATCGACGCGATGAATGGGCAGCTTCCACCTGTTGACGAGCTCTTGGGCAATAAGCGTTTGTGGAAGACATGCATCAAGGATTGCTCTTCCCTTCACAGGCATTCCTCTGGAGAACGTACGCACCATGACAGTGGGGAGCAGCGAAACGAGCTGTTGATAGGGCGTCACTGGCGGCCGTTTATGTGGCGATCGCTTCGGGAAGTCGTCCCTAGCCGAAGACGCATGTGGTGCTATCGACCGCGATCGTGTTTGCGCTGGAGACCGCTTCGGGAAATGGTCCCTCGTCACAGACGCTGTTGGTGCATGCGACTGCGGTCTTCTAGAAGAGTTGGACCACTTCGGGAATGAGTCCCTAGACGAGTTCGCTAGCTGATCAGTCGCCCGTGGTCGCTTGGCTTTAGAGCGTTTAACGCGAGGTCTGCGAGAATGCGATCTGCCGGTTCGCACTCGTGCACGCGAATGCAGCAGGCTATGATGGTCGTCTCCACAATGACGACACCGATGAGGGCTGCGGCACTCCTTCCGCATGTGTGTCGCTGAGAGGCAGTTTGAGCAGTAGAAGTACATCAGTACTGCTCTCAACCGCTCCTCGAGATTCATTGCCAGAAACTTGGCGCACGCTGACAAGTTATGCTCCAACGAGCATACACGGCACATCGGTGGCAACTTGGAGTTGTCGCGGTTAATAACGCAGGCCTCGCTTTGCGGAGTGCTCCTGCCTTCTTCAGGCTCGACAGCGATGGAAGCGATAGGGCTGGGGACAGGGGTGCGCTCACGCACAGTCTCAACTTCGTGTCGGTTTGAAGCAGGAGATCTTTAAGAAGTGCGGCAGTGATCTCTTCAGCAGACATTCTGAAAAGAGAAAAAAGAACAAAAAAAAAACACAAAAAAAGGATATAATTAAAAGAAAACGTCATTGGTGCTACGTGGTTGGAAGTGCGACGAGCTTAACTATGGGTCGCGTGATGCAACCTCTCTCGGTTCGAATGTCGGCAACCCGAATTCGCTTATCATAACCCTGATAAATACGTATGACCCTCCCTAATCGCCATTCATTCGCAGGCAGATTATCTTCTTTGACAACAACAAGGTCGTCGACAGAGAAGTCCTTCTGAGGAATTTTCCACTTAACTCGTTTATGCATCTCTTTTAGGTACTCATTCTTCCATCTGCTACAAAAGTGTTGATGCATAGCCTTGACTCGTTGCCATCGATTAACAATAGTCAAGGGTTGATCAGCTATCTCTGGTTCGGCTGGGGCTAGCAGAGGACCGCCGATCAGGAAATGACCGGGAGTAAGAGATTGAAGATCGCAAGGATCCTCAGACATAGCGGTAAGTGTAGTATTCAGTAAAGTTGTAAATTCTTCAAAAGTGTATTTCATATTTCCGGCAATCTTTTTAAAATGTGTTTTGAAACTCTTGACTCCAGCTTCCCACAGGCCACCCATATGGGGCGCACCAGCTGGAATAAAGTGCCAAGCAAGGTCTTGGCTTGCGTGCTGAGCAAGAGCTGCTTCGTTCTAAGCCTTCATAAAGGTAGTAAAATCTTTTTTTCAAAATGTTGGAGGCGCCAACAAAATTAGTTCCGTTATCGGAATATATATTTGCTGGGCAGCCGCGTCGGGCGACGAATCGCGAGAACGCTGCTAAGAAGGTAGCGGTTGATAAATCACTTGTGGCTTCCAAGTGAACTGCTTTAGTGGAAAAACAAACAAATAGACACACATAGCTTTTGCTTATTCGACAAGATCTACCAATGTAGCTTTTTATGTCGAATGGGCCAGCAAAATCAATGCCAGTTGATGAGAATGGCCGAGATTTAATGGTTCTTTCAGGCGGAAGAGCTGCCATGATTTGTGTCCTCAACTGTTTTTTGTAAATAACGCAAGTTTTGCAACGGTATATGGTGGTCTTAATCAAGTTTCTAGCACGGGAAATCCAATATTGCGTTCGGATCAACCGAAGCATTAGTTGATTCCCACCATGAAGTGAGATTTCATGGATGAACCGTACCAAAAGGCGAGAAAAATTACAATTGTATGGTAATATAATTGGATGTCTCTCATCAAACGATAAGTTCGGTGAGGAGGCAAGCCGCCCGCCAACACGCAATAAATTATCGGAATGTAAAAATGGATTTAAAGCGAGTAAGGAGCTCTTCGAGCTGATTGGCTGCTTGGTGTCCAAATGATGGTAATCAGCTGGAAAACTGATTTTTTGACACAACAGCATTAGACGAGTCTTAACTTCTTTTATTTCCGCATTATCAAGACATGTCGATTTTTTGCAAAAAGACGCACGAAACAGTGGATGGGTGCGGAAGAAGAAACAATAAACGTAACTTAGCACTCTTAACGCACGCGACAAAGAGGAGAATCGCTCTAGTACATCGTCATATTCCGAGAAGTAGGCGAAATTAACGCTGACGGATTTACGTTCGAGCGGAGTATCCACATCAGTAGGCAAAGAAGATGTTTGCCAGGAGGAGCGCTCACGTGAAAGCCAAGATGGCCAATGCCACCAGAGAACATTTTTTGCAAGATCTTGGGGCGTAACGCCGCGTGTAGCTAAGTCAGCTGGATTTTCATGAGATTCTACATGAAACCAGTTTCTGACACCGATTCTTTCAGATATTTTTGTGACCCGATTGGCCACAAAGGTAGTCCAAGAACACGGTGGCTTGCAAAGCCAGGCGAGGACTATTGTTGAGTCTGTCCAGCAAAACAATTTATGTCTGTCTATCTCGATATGTGATAAGAGAGTGTCGACCATCTCAGCGAGTAGAACGGCACCACATAACTCAAGACGAAATAGAGAAACTGTCTTGACTGGTGCAACCTTCGTTTTTGCATAAAGCAAGTGAGTAAGAATACAATCATTTTGCTTCACGCGGATGTATATCGACGCTGCATAGGCCTTTTCTGAGGCGTCAGAAAATGCATGAAACTCTACATCATAATTAGGTGAGAAGTCGACATAACGTGGTATGCGGATATCATTTATGTGCTCGTAATCCGTCAGAAAGGTTTGCCACGACTGGAAACTTGAAGCGGTTATGTCCTCATCCCAATCAATATTATCTAGCCAAATACGCTGCATAAGGATTTTTGCTGTTACCACAATAGGAGCTAGCCATTGTGCAGGATCAAAAAGTTGAGCTATTATTGAAAGGACTACACGTTTTGTGTAGGAACATTTAATAGCTAGGCGCTGTGCAGAAAAATAAAACAAATCGGAAGTGGCATTCCATCGCACTCCCAAAGCCTTAGCGCAGCTGGCGTCTTCTAACTTGAGGAAGTTCTCTCTCAAAAGGTGCTCAGTGGGTAGACCTGCCAAAATTCTTGGATGGTTCGCAGTCCACTTTCGCATGGTGAAGCCAGCTGTAGATAATGCAGACATCAGCTGACTTCTAGCTTCAATTGCACTATCTACCTCATGGGCTCCAGCCAGAGCATCATCGACATATAGAAAATGTCGCAAGATTTGAGCAGCAAGAGGAAATTGGGTCTGCACATCATCTGCCAAGCGAAGCATGGTTTTTATGGCTAGGAATGGTGCACAATTTACTCCAAAAGTCACAGTTTTAGTTCGAAATCCTGAATTTCCTCATTAGGAGAATTTCTGTGCAGGATTCGTTGGTAAGAAGAGTGCTTTGGATCAACAAGTATCTGGCGGTACATTTGTTGGATGTCACCATTGAATACGTATTTAAAGAATCGCCATTTTAGGATCAAAAGCGTTAAATCTGCTTAGAGAACGGGTCCTGCGTGCAAGACGTCGTTTAAACTGGCACCATTTGAGGATGCACTCGAGGCATTAAATACGACACGAAGCTTCGTTGTAGTACTTTCTGGTTTTAATACCACGTGGTGCGGTAAATAGTAGTGAGATGGAGAACTCTCCAACTTTGGTGGCGACACTTTCTTCGTATGATCCAGCTTTAAATACTCTTGAAGCACTTCATCATACTGCGACTTGAGGTCAGGATTTTTTGTCAATCGAAGTTCACCTCTAATGAATTGCTTAAAGGCGATGCTTCGAGAGAATCCTAATCTAGTTTTATCTAGAAAAGAATTCTTGAAAGGTAAGGTGACTATATACCTTCCTTGAGCATCACGTTTGGTAGTTTTTTTCGTAGTTTTCCTCACACAACTGATCAGACTCCGTTATAAATTGCTTCTTTGGAAGTTCCTCCAACTCCCAAAAACGTGCGATCTGCTCATCGATCGCAATTTCGTTATAAGACGAGAGGCATGTCGTAAAACTGGATATGCCGCTATGTGGAATAGGGCCTGTAAATATCCAGCCAAATACCGTTTCTTGGGCTAAAAGTGACCCAAGAACATTTCGATGAATTCCATCAAGAATAATGGAAGGGTACACATCACCACCGATGAGTACATCTATTTGATCGCTTCTAAAGAAATGCGGATCATCCAATTGCAAATCTGGTAAATTTTTGCATAAAGAAGGATCGATGCAGCATGAGGGCAGATTTACAGTTAAGCGTGACAGCACAAAAGCTGTAGCTTCTATTTGAAATTGCCCATTCGTAGGTGAGCTAAGAATAATATCACAAGCTCTTGAGACTTGCGCTGACACTGCATTGTTGAGTCCCGAAACCTGTGCATTCACAGCTCTAGTGGGTAACTTTAAAAGTTTCTGCAATCTTTCTGAGACAAACGTACCTTCTGAGCCGGGGTCAATTAGAGCTCTGGTCGTGTACGCTGTTCCAAGTAAAACATTTTTTGTACTTGAAGAAAAGCCTGATTGTATATCATTCGAAGTGGACTGTATTTGGGCTGAATGCGATTGGGTATTTGAACCCGTAAGGTTTGAACGCAAATTCGAACTGCTTGAGTCAACACTCGAAGCAGGAGCTGAAGCTGAATTCGAATCGCGATGCAAGAGAGTATTGTGACGTTGTTTGCACATCACGCATGTGTACTGACTCTTGCAATCTTTGGCTTGGTACGCGCTGGATAAGCAGTTGATGCAAAAGTTGTGTTTGCGGACAACTGTTAGTCTTTCTTTGGCATCCATTCTTAGAAAAGTTGGGCACAAACGTAGGCCATGCTGTTCTGAGGTACAGAGCTTACAATTTGCCTGGGAAATTTTTAATTGGTAATTATTTACCCTTTTACCAGGTACGCTGCTCTGATATGATCGTGAGGTGGAGTGATTGAAAGTTGATGGCAAAGATATTTGCCGGGATATCGCACCGCTACCGCTGCGAATATCTGAAACGGTTTCAAGTGTTTGAAACCGGAGTGTGAGAAAAGAATCAAGATCTGCCCACCTGGGAACTTCGTTTTTGTCAGTGATTGACTGTTCCCACAGTGAGAGCGTGATCTCAGGCAATCGCGTAGAACACAAATACACAAAAATTGCATCCCAATTATCAATAGCAATTTTATGCAAGTGTTGTGCATAAATACAACTATTTATTTCACGTTGAAGCTTTTGAAGTTCAGTGCCTGATTCTTTTGGCACATTGGGCAAATTAAATAAGATTTTGAGCTGACTATTAACAAGGATACGTTTGTTTTCGTATCTGTCAGATAAATCTTGCCAAGCTTGGGCAAAGCCGTCATTTGTCAAAGGCGATTTTCTTACAATTTCCTTTGCTTCGCCACTAATCTTTTGGTTGAGGTGGAAAAGTTTTTCCACCGCAGTAAGGCGCGTATTGTTGATGTAAATGGCCGTAAACATGTCCCTGAATGACGGCCACGAGAGGTAATCACCGGTGAAAACTTCTGTATCGAAGGGCGGCACATGCATCCTGTGACCAACCGCTATCACTGTGTCTGAAGCAGTGGCTTGCTCAGATGGCTTTGTTTGAGAAAGCTCAGACATTTTTGCTGCTGCCCTGATGTAGACTTGATAGCAGCTACGATACTTCTTTTTTATCGCCTCGACTTCCTCAAGTTCAGTTTTATCATTGAACTGATCCAGGCAAACTTCGTAATGCGCTTTGACTTTTTTCCATAGCGCTTTAAGCTCTTCGCTTTGAAAGGCTAATGAAAAAACATCATGAGCTTGAACAGCATTGAAGTCTGTTTCAAACTCAAAAATGGCGTCAGACGCCTGAATAAATTTTTTGAAATACGCCAATGCTTGCTTTGTTCTTACTCTGGTACTAATATTGTTGTTATGAAATTCAAATTAAAATTAATATCAAAAAAGTATTTCGTAGTTTAGTAATTTTGTACAAGAGTTATACAAAATTAAGTTATTAAAAGAGTTATATAACTTAACTCTATTAAATGTCTGCAGTGTATAAAATTTTTTTTTTTTTTTTATATTTTATTTATGATTTAGTATTATTTCCAAAAAGGAATTATTTTTTTTTTTTTATATATATATGTCTCGAAATACAAACGAATTTAAATTTGAGTATGAAATAAAAATTGACTAAAAATTGTACCACTCCGTCCCACTGTGCGCAATTTTTTTTTTATTGCTAATTGTGCGTTGCTGACCCACTGTGCAATATTATTGTCCTCACAGTGCTGCGCTAGAGCGAACGTTAAGCTGAGACGCACAATTAACGTTAGTGATTTTTTAAGCAGTGGTTGCTGTCGACTTCGGTCACTACGAATGCGACACAAAGAGGAATGCAAAAATCAAATTAGTCAACTTGAAGTTGAGCTCACCAAATAATTCGCTGTTAGAATAGAGAAAAAATTACACACTTCAATTCAAAAAAAATAATAATTACTTTTAATGGCGCCTTTTATTTTGTTTTTATTTTCTTTTATTTTTAATTATAATTAAATAAAATTTTATAACACAAAAATTACAATAAATTTCAATAATTTAAATAAATATCAATAATTTCATTCAATTATAACAAAAAGTTTTTTTTAATTGTTGATTGGGAGCTGCTGACCCACTGTGATTTTTTTTCTATTCTTCTCAATGCTGCGTGAGCGTAAGAGTTAAACACTTAGAAGAACAGTCCCACTTGGTCCAACGTTGGTGAATTTTAAGCAGAAGCTGCTGTCTCAGCTTTGATCGAATGCGACACAAAGTGAAATACAAAAAAATGCACTGCAGCTAGCTTAAAATACACACACGCACACACGAAAAAAAACACACGGAAAATTGTTGTTGCGCAACAAAGCGGTTTAGCTATGTACTTTTTTTTTTTTGAAAGCAAAAATTTGCACTGCAAATTTAAACACACTTTTTTTTACAATTTACCGCAATATTATGATTAAAAATTTTTTTTTTCAACTTTAGGCGCCGAAATATGAAAAAAAAATCACACTTCAAGAAAAGTACCAACAAAAGAGCGAATCGCGTATTTTTTCGAACCGAGGTAGCACCAATTTAGTCTTCTTAATAATAAACAAAATATAAATTGAAATAAAAAAATTTACCTTGTATTTTCCGTGCAAATAATAGGGGTTGTTTTTTCCTGTTGATGTTGAATATGTTGATGTTGATGCCGGTTGTTGGCGGCTTCGCTGCTTTGTTGTTTTTTTTTTGTTTAAATTGTCTTTATGTTTTTAAATTGTCTTTATGTTTTTAAATTGTGTTTAGTTTATGTTTTTACACTCGCGACCGAGCGAAACGAATTTTTTTTTTTTTTAAACGAAAACGCGTTTATAAATTAAAAAACGGCTCTCGAAGGACCATGTAATTATTTCACGACTGAAAAATTTAATATTAATATTAAACACTACTGTTTAAAAGAAAATGGAAAACAATGGCTGAAAATTATCGAATTTAAAATTTCCGACGAAATTGAAACAATGACTTTAATCTTCGCTTGTACAAAAACGATTGATTACAAAAACTTTATTTGGCTAAGGCCGAACTTTAGGATGAATACATATATAAAACTTACATTACAAAAGAGAGGGATTGAGAAGCACTCCAACATAAAAAAAACTAATGCAAATCAGCCGCTGTACAGAAGGTACAGGGCTGTCCTAAGTTGGCCAACAAATATAGGTTTACATGCGTAAACACTTGGTTCAAGAGCACACAATCAATTTATCAATTCAAGCAAAACAGCGAGTCAGCCAGTACGCAACGAATTTAACAGACTCAATATTAACCGAAAATCCAGTGCAATTACCAAGAATCTCTATACCTAAATTTGATAGTAACTATATTAACTGGCGCCAATTCTACGAGTTATTCAACGAAATAGTTCATATAAAGGCGATGCCAAACATACAAAAGTTTTGGTACCTTAAGATGAATGTAAGTGGCGAAGCAGAGAGACTCATACGTCATCTCACTTTGTCAAGCGATACAGCATCACTATGATACAGCATGGAAAATGTTGTAGGACAGATACAACAATCAAGGACTTCTGTCGTCCTGCCTTATACAACAAACAATAGGACCGCCTAATTATTCAACAAGGATTGCATCAGCAAGTGATATGAAAATTATGCACGACACGACCAAAGAAGGATTGTTGGCACTGGGAAATCTATACGTGAATATAACATCGTGGGATCCACTATTGTTACACTTATTAATAAAAAAGTTGGATAATAAAACTCTCATTCTATACGAACAATCATTGGATGATCCGAAAGAAATCCAGACAGTAAAATACTTCTTAAAATTCTTGGAAAATCGTTTTCAATCGCTTGAAGCAATTGGCAATTAGCCCAAGAAAATATTTGAACAAAAAAATTATTCCAATTTAAAACAGTTGACTAGCTCACAACAACATTTTCTCGATGTGTAGCTTGCACTGAAAATCATACACTTTATTCATGCAAGGATTTCATACAACTATCACCAGAGGATAGATTAAAAATGGTGCAAAGAAATAAGTTATGTGTAAATTGTATGAAATTGTATGTGTTTTTACGGTAGTAAACAACGCACACTAAGAGGCTGCACAAGATGTGGGGGAAAACATAACAGTCTAGTCCACCTGAACCATGAAGTATTGAAGACATCAACAGATCCACCATAAGAGTTATGTGATGTTGAGCACCGTCAAAGTCAAGCTCATAAAGAAACCAGGACTCCACCCTAAGGGCAACTCTACGACAATTCAAGGCATCGAAAATGAACGTTTAAAAATTGAAGGTCGAGTTAACGTCCTTTTAAGATCGAGAGAAAACAATTACACTACAAGAATGGAAGCCTTTTACTTCCCTAAATTACACCTATGCAACCATCCTGTCGAATAGAAGTGGAGTCATGGCGTATACCGAAAAACATTAACCTTGCTGATCCAGAATTCCACACACCAGGTCCGATTGACTTACTGATTGGAGCAGAGTTCTATCACCAGCTATTTTCTGTTGGACAAATAAAACTAAGTAAAACTTTGCCAACTCTCCAAAACACGGTCTTCGGATGGGTAGTCTCAGGGAAGATCGATGGAACACATCAACCGGTGTCAACATGTAATGTAATAACTACAAACGAGTCTCTTAATGAAGCCACAAAAAATTTTTGTGAGATAGAAGAAGCAGATGACATAAACACGACCTTGACTCCGGAGGAAGAGTTATGTGAAATCCACTTTGATAATACGCAGAGACGAGCGGACGGACGATTTATTGTTCGCCTTCCATTTACCGAAAATGCAGATATGCTAGGGTTTTCTAAGGACATCGCCTTACGCCAATTCTTGTCACTCGAGAAAAGATTAGGTAAAAACAACGACCTACGAGAACAGAACACTAATTTTATGGATGAATATTTTGCTTTAGGTCACATGAAAGAAGTTAATGAAAACGCCGTTCAAACACCCAATTACCATTTACCACATCATTGCATTTTAAAACCAAATAGTAGCACAACTAAGTTAAGAGTGGTTTTTGATGCGTCATCGAAAACATCTTCAAACATATCACTGAATTATATTCTCCATGCAGGGTCAACACTACAGGACGATTTATTTACAATATTCGCCAATGTATACAATGTATCGCCAAATCCTGATTCATAATGAAGACCAAAATTTCCAGCTCATATTCTGGAGAAATAATCTAAATAAGCCTTTGAAAACATACCGTTTGGCAACCGTAACATATGGAACAACGTCAGCTCCATATTTAGCAATCAAATGTTTACAAAGGCTAGCGGATCAAGGAAGCAGTCAATATGCACTTGGTGCAGAAATACTTAAACAAAATTTTTACGTCGATGACTGCATGGCAGGTTCAAACAGTCTTGTAATCGCCAAGGACTATCAACAACATATCATTGTTCATTGTTGGATTCAGCAGGGTTCAAATTGAGGAAGTGGTGCGCAAATCATCAGAAATTATTGGAAGACATAGCTCCAGAGGACCAAGAAATAGAATTAGACCTTAACAAAGATAAGGAAAACCAGATTAAGACTTTACGCCTAATTTGGCTTCCAAAATCTGATTTATTTCGTATCAAGTGCCACCAAGTAGAAACCTGCAAGGTAACTAAAAGAATAGTGGCCTCTGACATAGCTCGACTTTTCGACCCATTGGGAATAATGAATGGCACCCATTGTGATAACCGCCAAAATCTTCTTGCAGCAGTTGTGGCAACTTAAATTGGATTGTGATGCCACGCTTCCACAGGAAATGCATAGTCGATGGATTAAATTTCGTGAAAACATGAATGCACTCAATGATATTCACATTCCACGCCATGTCTATGCCCGTGATATTCCTAAAGAGGTGCAACTGCATGCATTTCTGGATGCATCTGAGAAGGCTTACGGAACCGCAGTGTACATCCGATACATGAATCAAAACGGAATAGTAATAACGAGACTACTTTGCGCTAAAACACGCGTAGCTCCGCTAAAAACATTGACTATTCCACGGCTTGAACTTTGTGCTGCTAAACTTGCAGCAGGATTTACCAGACGTGTTAAGGCGGTACTAAATTTAACAAATGTAAAGGTCTATTTGTGGTCATATTCCGGGATAGCATTAAATTGGATCAACTCAACCTCGACAAACTTCCATACGTTCGTAGCAAATAGAATTGCCTCAATTCAAAATAATTCTGTGGCGCATCAATGTTGACATGTAAGTAGTAAGGAAAATCCAGCCGGCGTTCTGTCAAGAGGCATTTCACCCGATAAACTAATCTCATGCAACCTTTGGTTTTACGGCCCACTCTTCCTGCATGGCAATGAGTCTTTATGGCGACCACCATTTCAAAAAACCGCTAATGCCGAAGAAGACAAATTACCATTTACGTTTCGGAGGAAGGAGTAGGAAGTGAATCAATCGCTCAATGCAGCCAAAACAAGGAACCACAGGTTGAACCAAGCACATTTCTAAAAAAGAATTCAGAAGTGAATACCCTTGATCAAACAAACCATCGAAATTCATTTAGAAGACTGCAAAGAATAATAAGTTATATGCTGTGCTTCAAACAGTTAATAAGGGGGCAGAAGACGTCAACCTCAGAAAATCTAACGGCCGCAGAACAAGAGCGATCCGTTCAAAGCATCATTAAGTTGATGCAAGCTGAAGAGTTTAAAGAAGAAATACATTATCTAAAAAATAAAACTAAGTTACCAATGAAGAGTCCTCTTATTGGGCTTACACCATTACTAGACAGTTACGAAGTACTACGAGTTGGAGGACGTTTAGAAGCGTCACAATTATCGTATGATGCCAAGCATCCAGCACTTCTACCATATTCACACCCATTAACCAAACTACTAATGGAAGCGTTGCATCGAAAGAATTTACATATTGGACCACAAGGCCTTTTGTCGACAACAAGACAACAATTCTGGCCCATCAAGGGAAAAATACTTGCTCGATCAGTGGTACAACATTGTATGCGTTGCGCCAGAGCTAAGGCAAAGATGCTCAATAAAATAATGGGAAATTTACCCACACACAGGGTCCAGCCAGCGCGTCCATTTGTGAATGCAGGTATAGATTTTTGTGGGCCTATCTGGATCCATTATCGTCTCAGAGGAAAACGACCCCAAAAAAGCTACGTCGCACTATTCATCTGTTTTGCTACTGAGGCCATACATTTAGAAACAGTAAGCGATTTGTCAACGGAAGCTTTTATTGCTGCCCTAAGAAGAATCATTGGGCGTCGCGGTCATTATAGCCACTTACATTGTGATAATGCCACAAACTTTGTTGTTGGAATTGACTGAAAGCATTTTCTCAAAAAGGGGCAAAGAAATGGAACAAAAAGAATGCAGCTCAAGGATGATGGAGTTTCACTTCATACCACCAAGAGCACCCCACTTCGGTGGGTTGTGGGAGGCTGCGGTCAAATCAGCCAAGCATTTGATGCACAGAAGCATCGAAACGGCATCTCTTACCTAAGAGGAATTGGAAACAGTAATAATAGAAATCGAAGCTATTTTGAATTCTAGACCACTAATGGACATGTCAGACAACCCAAATGATTTAACTGCATTGACCCCGGGTTATTTTTTGATAGGAGAGCCTTTAACAGTCGGGATACATCCAAATGCAGAAATAATTCAATAAGGTTTATTGTCACGATGGAAGCTGATTAATCACATCAAAAATGAATTTTGGAGAAGATGGTCGTTGGAATATCTCCACGAATTGCAAAATCGATCTAAGTGGAAGGCACCGTTCACCAATATCGAACCAAATACCTTGATATTTACCTTGATATTAATAATTCAAGATGACTGCAAACCTGTGACGAAATGGCCTTTGGGAAGAATTATAAGAACTATTAGAGGGCAAGATGGTTTCGTACGTGTGGCAGATATTCAAACTTCAAAGGGATGTATTCGTCGACCCATCAGCAGACTTGTGAACAAGATAATACACTTATCAATGGTAATCTAACGCAGCAAAACAACGCAGCAAACATCGCTAATGATGATACGACAGTACAACACTTCGAGAAACACAAGGCTAGCACCACATCAGCAAATGAGGACAAAACAGCCTCCAAAAGAAGAAAGCCCAATTCATTTGCAACATAGATGTAATCGTTATTATTATCCTGCTTTATTGTACCATTTTCAAAGGGAACACCCATCAACATTACACCGTTTCCATCTCAGCCTGGAATACATTTTGACAATTTGGGAAATTCGAAGTTAATATCAGATGAATGGAACCTTATTGTTTATTACGATTTAAGCCAGTATTCGAATGAATTTGAGACATTAAACAATGGCACAAACCTTCTACAGCATTTATGTAGCCAAATAAATCAAAAGAGTAGTTGTATATCGCTGATTAATCAAACTCAGTACTCCATTTCTGAAATAGTTCAAGATAACGGATTGCTTGCACATCGTCCTGTGGCCGTCAGAGCAAGACGAGGAGCTCTAAATTTAGTGGGTAGCATCGCCAATTCGCTTTTTGGAGTATTAGATAACCAGTATGCAGAAGAAATGTCAAGAAAATTAATACAATTTTCAATCAACAATGAGTTCATTCTAATTTTGTTGAAAAACCAGACATCCGTTATAGACTCAACGATTAACATCATCAAAACAGAGGAAAGGAATGTAGAGCAAAAATTCAGAAGTCTAGTTGCTCAGATAACCGAAACCATTAACCGAATAAGCAATAACACTGAAGAACTATATCAGCACAGGTAACAACAATTGTTTTCATCATGGTCAATGCATTTAACTCTAATTATAAGGAAACTTCAGCGCATCCAATCATCACCGATGCTCATCACGGAAAAATAAGCCATCTTTTTCTATCTCCACAGCAATTAAGGCAAGAAATAACAAAAATTAAGACTCACCTGCCACAAACATCTCGCCTTCCAGCCGAAAACATAATCCAAGTATACAACTTAATGTCTGTTGAAGGAACGATCGTAAATAACCACGCAATATACAGACTTAAGTTTCCTCTAGTTTTTCAAGACAAGTTCGAGATTTTTAAGTTACTACCCGTGCCAGCCACAGTCAATAATACCCGCGTTTCCATAGAACTTTCCACTATTTTCCTGGCCATAAATCTGCATCGAGATAAATTTTATCCAATGGCCGAAACCGAGGTCTTAACATGCACCAAAATTGAAGAAACCAAGTTCTTGTGCAAACAAGCCCAGCCAATATTCTCTAGAGTGACAAAAGAGGATATATGCGAAATTAATGTATTTAACAACAAATCAGACACTGGATTCAGATTAACAGCATTTTCAGACAGCCCTACCTGGAGCCCTACCTAAAATTTTATGCTTAAAAGTGCATTACAATTGTTTTTAATAGTGCTTTTATACACTGGCGTAAAGCTAAAATTTCACTAGGTGTTGTGAATTGAACAATTTTTGCAAAAAGCGCATAAAAAAGCGCATATAAAATTAAAAACTTATAAAAATTGTTTGAGTTAAAAAAAAAAAAAATCTTAAGCAATAGAGAAAAAAAACCAAGAAAAAAAAAACACAAAGAGAAAAATAAAAGTTCTAAGCAGTTCGCAGCTCGTTCTTTTTTATTTGGTTCCGACTGCTGTTTGCATGTTCCTTGCTTCTGCATTCGATTTGGCTGTCAACTTAATCTTGCTTTTGTGCTTAATTTGTGGTATTGCACCCCGTCGGTTTTACTTATGACGCCGTCTCCCATGCACACCCGCCTTCGCAACAATAGCGGCAGTAATAACATCAACAATAACAAAAGCGAGCATACTCCCAAATTGTCAAGCAGTGCAACTACTTTTGGCGCTCAACTACTTGCTGTGGAGGAAAGGTTGAAAGCGCATGCAAAGCAAGAAATAAGAGAGCTAGAAGAGCGTCTACGAAATCACACGGACAGCCTGTTCAATCGGCTGGTTAGTAGTCTGGAAACTGAGGTGGGTTCCCTTAATCATCAACTCAGTGAGAGCAAAACCAAAATAAACTCTCTTGAATCGCAACTGAACGCACTAACTGCGCGCTGTGATCAACTAGCTCAACAGCTTAGTGAAAATAGCAGCAACAACAACAACAATAATAATAATAATTTAAGCAGTATCAGCAGTGTGGATCACTCTGCTGATGCTGTTCTCTTTGGATTGCCATTTTCGGAAGAAGAAAATCTGAAGAGTATTTTTAACTTAATCTGTCTTTCAATTGATCTTCAATCGCCGCCTGTCAGAGATATTTTTAGAGTTAAACAAAGAACTCACAATAACTCGGTGGTGATTGTTAAATTCTACACACCATATGATAGAAACAGAGTGCTAAAAGCTTTTGGTGTTTATCGTCGACAAGCTAAAAAGGCAGTCAACTTAAGAGGAGCAGGTATTGACTCCGACAATAATGTCTACCTGCATGAAAGCATATCTGTTGACACAAGGAGAGTACTGCATGCAGCAATTATCTGTAAACGCAATAAAAGCATCTACAATGTGTTTACTCTGCATGGTAATGTTGTTATCAGATTGCAAAAGGGCGGTGAGCGGATACGTGTCAACACCATCGATGAGTTGCAAAGCATTGCGGGTGCTGCTGTCTCTGCAGTTTCTGCTGTCTCAGATTAAGTTATCATTTATTTTTAGTTGTATTGTTTTAATAATCTTATTCTATTGGACCTTGCCATTTTTTGTCTTTTTTGCTCTATTATTTTCTTACTATTTCTTATTTTCATTTTCTTTTTATTTCTCTATCTACTCTTATGCTTATAGTTGTGTTCTTAAATTAGTTTTCCATGGCTGCTGCTGTCTCTGGGAATAGAGATATTCATAAATCCCTGATTGGCGTTTTATGCAAGCAACACTCTGGCCTTAATATTGTGCATTTCAACGCGAGAAGTCTCAACGACGTTAAGCTTGATTATGTCAGGCACTGTCTTGAAGATTCTGCTGTTGATGTCATTTGTGTTTCTGAAACCTGGTTTCATGAAGACATAAATGAGCACTGTTTGGATATTTATAATTTTAAGCTCTGGCGAAATGATCGAAAGAATAAAAAAGGTGGGGGTGTTGCAATATATTGTAAAAATAATCTAAATGTAAAAGTGTTGAGTATGTCAAAGAGTTTTGAGGTAGAATTTCTTAATATTGAGATCTTTAATAATTCAGTCAAAGTTTTCGTGTCGTGTGCTTATAATCCGTATCGTAACTGTTGTCTAGATGAATTGTTTACTTCTTTGTCAAATTGTTCAATTGACTATGATCATTTTGTTATGTGTGGTGATTTTAACATTAATTTGTTATGCAAAGATAATCTTGTTGGTCAATTCCTCGATAGATTAACTGAAGTCGGTCTTCAAACGGTAAATAATAGTATGCCCACGCGATACGCAAATAATGCCTCCCCGAGTCTTTTAGATGTTTTTGTTGTTTCAGATGTATCGTCTGTTTTGCTGTTTGATCAAATATCTTTCATTTCTGATCATGATCTCCTCTTCTGTTCATTAAATGTTAATCTTTCACCTGTTGTCACTGATAAAATTATAATTTTTCGGGATTTTAAATCTATTGATTATAGGTCTTTGTTTTATGACCTGTCTATTATAAACTGGGCGGAATGTTGGTTTCTTACTTCCGTCAACGAGAAGCTTAACTTTTTTATTAATAAAATTTGTGCGCTTTTTGATGCGCATGTTCCCTTAATTACTCGCCGAGTGTCTAACAGAAGTTGTCCTTGGTATACTAGAACGGTCATGCTTGCCATTAAAACACGTAATAAATCTTACAACCGCTGGAAAAGGAATCCTTCAGAATCTAATTGGGAACAGTACAAAAGAGGAAGAAATGATGCTAACACGGCTGTTAAGGAAGCAAAGCGCCATTTTTTCATGAGCAAATTAGACTCAACACTACCTTCTAGAAAGCTTTGGAATAATTTAAGACAGGCAGGGGTATGCAATGTAAGACGCGATGATTGTTGCATTGATCCAGATACCCTAAATGACTTTTTTATTGCTAGCTCAGGTTCTTCTGATAATTCGCAGCCTAATATCTCTAGTTCTGCTTCTTCTGTTAGATTATCTAATTTCGATTTTGTTGCTGTTTGTGAGAGTGATGTCGCTCGTTGTGTTTATAAAATAAAATCAAATGCCGTGGGAGTAGATGGAATATCTATAAAATTTATCAAAATTATATTACCGCACATTCTTAGTCCATTAACACACATTCTAAATCACTGTTTCACTAGCTCTTTTTTCCCTGATGCTTGGAAAGCAGCGACTATAGTTCCTATTGCTAAGAAAGCAAATGCTCGTGATTCGTCTGACTTTCGTCCTGTAAGTTTGCTTTCTTCTTTGTCTTAAGTACTTGAGTCTCTCATGGCAGCGCAAATCTCAGAGCACATTAAAAAATATATATAATACCTCATGGCGCCACTTCAGTCAGGTTTTCGACCTGGCCATAGTTGTGCTACAGCAATTGTAAAAATTTTAGACGATATCAGAGTGACATATGATTTGGGGCACATTAATTTACTTTGTTTACTTGACTTTTCCAAAGCATTTGACTCTGTTGACCATACTTTATTGTGTCAGAAGCTTGTTGACAACTTTAATTTTTCTGATATGGCTGTCCGTCTGTTACACAGTTACTTAAATGGTAGGACTCAAAGAGTAAGGGTGGGTAATAGTCTGTCCGATTTTCGTAATTTAACCTGTGGAGTACCTCAAGGCTCTGTTCTTGGTCCGCTTCTTTTTACAATATTTATTAATGACATTTTTAGCGTATGCCGGTATGTTACCATGCATGCATATGCTGATGATATCCAACTGTACTTGTCCAGACCTAAAAATCTTGTTGATGATTTATGTTTAAAGATGAATGACGACCTAAGAAAAATAACGCAGTGGGCTGAATATAATAAACTTATGCTCAACCCACTTAAATCATATGTTTTGCCGATCTCTAAGTCTAGTTGCTCATTCTCTAATATATCTGTTATCTTTCTCAATGGTGTAGAACTGAATTTTGTTGATAAAGTTAAGAATCTTGGTTACCACATAAACTCCTCACTATCTTGCGAAAGCCATATCAATTCTGTTGTTTGTAAGGTTTACTATGTCCTACGGAACTTGAAGTGGACTGCTTCTTTTGTTCCTATTGAAACAAGAAGAAAGTTAGTCCAGCAGCTCATAATGCCAATCGTATCATATTCCGATGTTGTGTACAGTAAACTTGATTTTAGGTCGAAACTTAAATTACAATACGCTTTTAACAACGCTGTTAGGTATGTTTACGGCCTTGGAAGATTTGACCACATCAGCCACTTGGGCAATCAATTACTTGGTTGCACTATTGTTAACTATTTGGATGCTAGAAACTGCATCTTTTTGCATAACTTGATACATACTAGGACACCTAAGTATCTTTTTGACAAGCTCCGTTATTGTAGATCTAATAGAAATTTTAACCTCCTAATCCCTGTTTATAACTATATGAACTCTAGTAGATTATTCTTTGTAAACGCCATCAGATTATGGAATATGTTGCCTGCAAGGATTAAAAGTATCTGTAATAAACACACCTTTAAGCATGAAGTTTTTCAATTCTTTTATTAATAATGTCAATATCTTTACTGTCTATTACTTTGCCTACATCTTTTATTTTTCTCTTATCATATTTTTATTTTTAATTTTTTGACAAATAATGAGTCTTGTTACTTTGAATTTTTTCGTAATAATTTATATAAGTAGTTGCTTATTCAATTTATTTCTCTAAAAACTTCATTTTGTTTTTATATTTAAATTATATACTCCGTTGTTTATAACTTGTTTGCAACATATTAATACTTTTTGCATTTAAAAGACTGTGTCTTGCATGTAAACATTACAATAAATAAATAAATAAAATAAATACATCTATCACACGTGAGCCAATGGTTGTACGCATTGAGAGAAAAGACCACTTTTAACGCAGTGTGTAACGAAACAGCCTTTTTAGTTATGATTGATGGATCCGGAATAATAACGGTACCACCAGGATGTAACTTCAGTCATGAGCTATTAACCATCAGAGGTCATCACGAATATATTAGTCATATATGTTCATCATACACGTTCTTGAGGGAGCCAAATACCGGCACGTGCTGAACCCATGTAAAACGAGTTTCTACAGTTCAAAACCCAACATTCAAATTAAATGACATAGTGCATCAACTGGCGTCTCGAAACTTAGAACTTCCAAGAACGGACAACAACTTCAATGTTCATCATGTTATCGTGAATTACGTAAGTCTGAGCTTCGCGCTTATTATCATTGTCGTCCTGACATTTCTAACATGGAAGCTGAAACGATCACATATAAGCCGTCAGATAACCGATCCGCCTGTTCCAATGACACGACAATCTCGGAATTTGGACTTCTCCGTTAATACTTAAATACAGTTTGTTTGAACTCAAGGCTCAACGAGGGGGGGAATGTCTGTAACCAGCCATCAGCTACAACAACGTCAATCATCAACTAGCCATCCAACGACAAAAATTCATGTTTTCCAGGCACCAGTGACACACAAAAAAAAAAAACTGCAACATTGCATATTTGTGTTCATTGGCTTGGCCATGAATTGTTGACTGCGGAAACCTGCAGCTGTATTTTTTGTGGAGTCAACGATCTGGCCTTGAATGTTGGAACACATGAACTATAGTTTTTATTTTTGTATTTATCAGATTTAATTGTAAATATGCTTATGCAAACGTAAAGGTGTTGGTGTTGGTTAGAACTCATATGTATATTAATGTATATTAATTGTTGGAATTAATAATATTATAGGTATATTGATTAGTTAAATGCAGAGAATTTATGTAAGCATTATTTTTAAATAAAATCGATTGAGCTGTTTTCAACAAGTAAAACGATTAGGGTGTTTTTATTTTAGTGAACCAGTAAAGCCGTTAAAAAACAAATGAAGTTGTGCACTTGGTACTTGGAGCTTGGGCACAAGAAGATTTAATTCAATAAAATAACAAAATCGTGTGTATAGGTTCATATCGCGTAAATAAAAAACAAAACGTCTTGGACTCTTTCTATTCGATCAACATGCACATAGTAACTTGGGTACCAAACTTGACTTGCATACTCTAAGCGAGGACGCACAATTATATAATTCAACGTTTTAGTTGTATAATGCTATTAAATTCTTTGGATTAGAGTTTTATAAATCCAAGCATTAAAGATGCTTTTTACAAATATAATCAATGTGAATGCTAAACAATAGCTTAGAATCCATGCATATACCTTTATCATTTATCTTATAACCAAAAATAAAATTATTCCTTTTATGCGAAATGTTCATGGTATTATAATACGGTTAATAAAACTTAAATTTTTGGTTTTTTATTAGAAAAGCAAGAAAAACAACAAATTTTCGGAAAACTATTCGCATGAAGTTTAAATTTGCAAAAAAATTTAAATGCCAACATTTTTCACATTTTTTTTTTGTCTTCTAAAATCGACTAAACAAATTGGTGATTTTTTCTTCCGAACAAACTCTAAGATATATAAAAAAATTTGTACAAGTTTTTATTTCTTACCAATAACACTATGCATTGAAATTCCAGGTCAATGTCTCAGGATGGAACGATTTAAGCTCTCAGATAAAGAAGACGTATGTTGGTATTCAAATCGACGAAAGGTTTATTGAAGTAAGCTAACAATTTTTTTTGTAGGAATTTACATTTTTTGAGGTTCAAGTAAAATTTTTAAAATTTTTTTTTTTTTTTTACCGACTTTTGTAATTGACTTGCTCTACAACTTTCATACTGAGCATACTATGCAAAAAAGGCTTTCATTGAACTTATTTAGAATTTTTATATAATTTTGCACACTTCAAAAACACTTGTGGCCTTAACACGGGTATGTGTAACATATTTTCGCCGTTTAAGATTACTGTTATTATTTACTTCACGTAAGTGAAAATTCATTGAGGTGTTGTTTCATTGCGTTGAATAGTTCTGAAACTTAAATATTCATCACATTTTTGATGATATCGATTATTTTGGATACGAACCACAGACAGTTCGTGCAGTGAAATTTTGTTTTAAATAAATAGTTCTAACGCACAACACCCAATCTTTAGAACTAAGAAAAAAATCTTTAGTGCTACAAATACGAAAATAACGAAAAATAAAAAAAAGTCGTCAATATGATTCTAGCCACAGTTTTTTTTGAAAAGTTCTAGATAAAGATCACAACAACTTTGCCGTAGGAAGCATGAAAAAAATTGCAACCTCTTTTCAGTTAAAATCAGTACAAAAATAATAGAATTTCAAAAAAACTTATAAAAATTCACTTGAGCCTAAAAAGTTTTTAGCTAACTTTATCAAGCCTTTTATGATTTTGAGTACCTTCATATGTCTTCTTTAGCTGGGCGCTTAAATGATAACTTCATAAAAAATTTGTCTCCCAGTGTTATAATTTAAATAGCAAATATTTTTTTAAAATGCGTACGGAATTGCTTCACCTCTTTTAAAGCATCGTCAAAAATCGAAATATGCCAACAATTTTGAAATAGTTGGAACCTAACACAACTTAAAGTTTTTTCTCTTACGTGCAAAGTAAAAAAGATATCTTTGCCAAGAACACTTACAATTTAGCTCATATTCTGTCAAATGTTTCTGTGACTCAATTCAAACATTTTTTATTTATGAATATATTGAATAAAAGGAGCAATTCTGACTCATTATCAGTTAGTTTTGATTTTAATATTTAGTAAAAGTTCTAGTTAAGCCCTGTTTTTTACTTTTGATTATTTAATGTTTGGCATTAATCAAAAGTTTTAAGAGTACAAACTGAAATTTTTGTGCAAAGAAACTACTATAAGATATTTACATTTAAAATATATATTTTGCAAATCTTGTTTCAAAGATACTTCAAAAGGACCGTTAATAAAAGGCCTTGCTGTAAATAAATGCATACACATTTATTTCAAGAAAAAAGTTTGTAATTATTTTATCCATACTACCTCGTACTACTCGAAAACCCGGAATTGTACCACTCAAAAAAATTCAAATCATGCTGTTTTAAGTAAAGAAGACAAAATGTAAAAATATGTAATTTTTGTATCAAACCTATGATATGAAACAAATTGGACCATCAATTTTGAAATAGTTCAACAATGACTCCACATAGCGGCACAATTTTTTGCAAACTTAGTTCCCTTACCCTTAATATATATTTCGAATATGAGCCAAATCGGACTATAAATAAGATTTTTGATAATAATATAACACTGGCCTCATCTAGCGGAGCAATTTTTTCAAAAATAGCTTCTTATCCTTGACAGTATATAACTCGAATATGAGCCGAAATCTAAAAATATAAAAATCGAATGGTGTCCGTATGTTACTCCATCACATCTGAACGGTTCCAATGGTGTTGTTAAAATTGAGGGTGGGTTTGGCCAGTCTTGGCACGGGTTTTAGTACTTATTTTTACAATATCGGATGAGCGGTTCTCAAGATATTGCAAAAATATTGGATCCCCTTTCGCCCATACATATTTCATATATAAAAATCGCTAAAAATCAGTTTATCGTGGAAGTAAAAACCATAGAACATTGGAACTCAGAATGGAGTTACCACTTAGTAATGTCTTTCAAATAAAAAATTTGGAGAGGCATTAGAGAAGGGGCTGCGGCTCCGCCCATATAAACCAAATTTTTGATATCGAATAACTTTAGGTGTAAAAATCACAGAACATTGAAACTCAGGATGGAGTTGCAACTTGGTGATGTTTTTCTAATAAAAAACTTGGGATTGAACAAAGGGGTGTGGCTCCGCCCATGTAAGCCAAATTTTTGATATCGAATAGCTTTGGAAGTAAAAATCACAAAACATTGAAACACAGAATGGAGTTACCACTAAGTGATGACTTTCTTATAGAAAATTTGGACAAGCATTAGACAAAGGGGCTTGGCTCTGCTCACACAAACCAAACTTTTGATATCGAATATCTTTAGAAGTAAAAATCACAGAACATTCTGTCGTAATGAGGAAGCTGAGTAGATTTTTCTCCTTTAAGAATTTTATTTGATGGTTTGTAGAATTTCTCCTGGTAATAGTAGATTCAGTTTTTAGATCTCCATAAATAGCCAGTGGCGTATTATGAGTTTTGGAAGTAGAAACAAAAGGATTGAGGAATAAGAACAAGAAGAGGTTCAGATGCAGTGGTCTTACCTTCGCAAGAGTTTATTATATAAGAGAGAGCTTACAAGTTAACTAAACAGGAAAAGGCTTATTCTTAGTAAGAAATCATTACAAAAAGTAAAGATGGCGCATATTCGAACATACATGCTGCGACATCTGTTAGTGACATTAGCTTAGAATATACATTATGTCGTAAGATAATTAAAAATAATTCTTAACATAAACATCGCCGGCCGCATTGCAGAGTGGCTGCAAAAAGGTTATCTTGAAATTCAGAAATAAATTGTAATAGTTCATGTAAACTTAAAAACAAATAAAAAATAAGAAATAGTACAAACATTGTGCATTAAATTCAGTTCTTTATACTTTTTGAGCTTGCAAGAGTTATGGTGCATTTGGATTTTTTTTTTTTTTTTTATCAAAGAATTGATATTAGAAATGTTGTAGGTTAATACCTTTTGGAAGAAAAGGTTAAATTTGAATTGATCCAGAGAGAATCCATCCAAATATGGTGTTCTGGGCGACAGGAAACCCAGCGTCAAGCATAATCATGCCTGGTCTCATAAACTTGTCTCATAAACAAAATTATTGAAATTTCGCCCGACTTGAAAAATAGCGGGTCAGCCAAAACTAAATTCTGAAATTTTTCTTTGACGGATTCATTCAGTGTTTTGGATGGTGTTTGCATTGCTATATGGCCAACAACTTTAAGAGTAGCCTCGATTTTCAGCATCGGATCTTCGCGAGCTTGGATTGAAACGCTGCAAATTGTATCACCACCAAGCAATGTTGTTTGCAAATGGAATTTCTTAACAACTTTTTCGGAAATTTGGCTAACAACAGTACATGGATCCAGAATTGATCGGACGTGGTGAGTTTTACCATGTACATCGATATTGATAACTGCGGTAGGCAGAAGAGTGACGACATGATGAGCTCGGATGGAGGAGTAGGACGGCTGTTTTGTTGCCAGTGTAATATGTTGCTGAATTGTCGTTTTAGTTTTGTGCAGAGAATTTAACGTGGACCTGGATAGTTTGGACGGACCATTGGACTGGTGGCGCCGCAAGCGCTCATGCAGATGAAGCAGAGTGTGGTGGTCATCTTTACAATAATGGCAACCCTGTTTACTAATGCATTTTCCTTCGGAATGTTTATGCGCCAAGCAATTAGAGCAGTATTTATGCAGGAGCACGACGCGCAGTCTTTGTTCGGTGTTCATTGAGAGAAATTTGGTGCAAAAACGTAATGCATGATATCGGTGACACAGTCGGCATTTGAATGTTTTTACTTTGTACTGCGACATTTTTGAATGCGAGAGCTGACGGTTTTGTTTTGGCATTTTTAAATCTGAAAGATAGTTAGAATTTGTTTGAGAAGTTAAAAAAGGAGATGTGACGGAAACAAACTACTAATTTGGAAGGACAACAAGTTTGACAATCGGACGTTTAATCAGTCCTCGCTGCGCTAAGACGTCTGCAAATCGGACTCGATTATCGTTGCCTGAATAAATTTTCACAATTCTACCTAGCCGCCATTCTGTAGGAGGGAGATTTTCATTTTTTACGACAACCATAGTATTCTCCTCTATGTTTATTTGTGGACGTTTCCATTTATTTCTCTTATGCAACTCTTTGAGATACTCGTTTTTCCAACGTGAGCAAAACTGTTGTTGCAGAGCTTTTAATCTTTGCCAACGATTAATTATGGAAATGGATTGTTCGGCTATTTTATTTTCTATAGGAGCATGCATGGGTCCTCCAATAAGAAAATGACCTGGTGTTAAGGCGGATTTATCGGAGGGATCTTCAGACATGGGAGAAATTGGACGGGAATTAAGGCAGGCCTCAATCCTTGCAAGAAGGGTGGACATTTCTTCAAATGTGTATTTGAAATTGCCAGCAGTTTTTCGGAAGTGTGTTTTAAAACTTTTTACACCCGCTTCCCACAAACCACCCATGTGTGGGGCACCAGGTGGAATAAAATGCCAAGTGATGCCCTGATGATGAAAATTGGAAGTGACTGCGTCACGAGCTGTGGAAAGAAATTCACGAGTTAACAATTTAGACGCTCCAACGAATGTGGTACCATTGTCAGAATACAAGTGCAAAGGACATCCGCGACGGGCCACACATCTGTGAAAAGCTGCTAAGAAAATAGGAGTGGAAAGGTTAGAGGTTATTTCGAGATGAATTGCTTTCGTGGCAAGACACACGAACACACAAACATAGCCCTTAGTTATAAGGCATGATCTTCCAGTATAGTTTTTGATATCAAATGGTCCAGCGAAGTCTAGACCTGTATGAGCAAATGGACGTGTGAGAACTGTTCGTTCAGGAGGCAAGGAACCCATCAATTGTGTTTGTGCTTTTTGTTTGTATATAGCACAGATCTTGCACTTACGAATAATAGTTTTTATGAGATTTCTGGCTTTAGGAATTCAAAACTGAAGTCGAAGAAGACGTAAAACTAGTTGATTTTCTCCGTGCAGTGAAATTTGATGCGTAAAATGAACAACAAGTCTCGAGAACTGACAATTATATGGAAGGATTATGGGATGTCTTTCATCATAAGACATGACTGGTGAACAAACTAACCTTCCACACGCTCTTAATACCCCAGACTCATCAAGAAAAGGATTTAAATTCAGAAGACTGCTTCCTGATTGAATTGGTTCCTTATTCAATAGAATGTTATACTCTTCAGCATACAAGTTAACACACGTATCCGCTCCAGTTGTAATACGAGGATGGTACGTGACAATTTGTCAATTTTGCCGCATATTCCATTCCCACATAAGCCAAATGCTGAGCCAACAAAATATAACAGCAGCAAGCCAAAAATAACGGCAGCGCTGCAACAGCAGATTCAACCGGTACAACAACAACAACAACAATAGCAGTGCAGGCAATACAAGAACAATAGCAACAACCACTAAGGTGCAGCTAAAAGTCCAACAACAATATCAACGACAAAAGCGCAGCTGAAGCGACAAGTATAGGAAGATATAATAAGTTTATTTGGTGTTGTTTAAGTTAGTCTAAGAAGAGCATCTAATAAAGTTATTACACTGGCACATAGTGCCAATTAAATCAAGTGTTTTTATTTCGAAAACCTTAATTGGCGCCCAACGTGGGGCCACTAAAAAAATTCTTTATAAAAAGGAAAATTGAAAGTGGCCAGTGAGCTCGAACTCGCGTTAAAAATTTTCTATATTGAAAAAAAACAGCGTTAAAAATTTTCTATATTGAAAAAAACAGCGTAAAAATTTTCTAAATTGGAAAAAAACAACGTAAAATTTTTTTATATTGAAAAAACTGAAGTGGAAAAAATCCAAAATCTCCTGAAAAACGAACTGAAGTGGAAAAATCTAAATTTTTCTTTTTTGAAAAAACTGAAGTGAAAAAATCTAAATTTTTCTATACTGAAAAAATTGAAGTAAAAAATTCTAAAATCTAATGAAAAATAAAACTGAAGTGAAAAAATCTAAATTTTTCTATACTAAAAAACTGAAGTAAAAAAATCTAAAATCTTCTGAAAAATAAAACTGAAGTGAAAAAATCTTAATTTTTCAATACTGGAAAAAACAAGTGAAAAATATCTAAAATTTTTCTGAAAAGAACTGAATTGGAAAAAACCTTCCAGTACCTACCTGAAACGAGAAAGGAAAAACGTTCGTTAATTCACGAAGGAGTCAATTACTGCCGCAGCTGCAGAGAATATCCCGTATTTGTTGCACCCACCGAAGCAATCGAGATTTTAAGAAATGATGAGTAGAATATTTTATATGTAAGTGAATGTTTACTTAAGAATTGAGTTCTTCCAGATGTTTTGTATGTCTTTGAATTAATTAGAAAAATTTTAAATTAATTAAAAAGTTTTTTTTGAAGAAAAAACCCTTGTACTTTTACTAAATCTCAGTCAATTAACTGTTGAAGAAAACCTAGAATCTGAAAATAAAGATAACAAATAGTTAGTAATAAAGAAAGTTGTAACGATTGAGATGGATCCTCAAGCTCTTCAAGCCATCGTTAATGCCGCAATAAGGGCTGCAACGGAACAAACAAGACGAGAATTCCAGGGTTCCGTCGACGAGTTGACCGCTAGATTAAAAACCCTAGAAACACCGACCACCGTTACGCAATACGAACCAGTAACAATTGACCCGACCGTCAGATGTGAGGAATCACTCGATCTTATAAAATCACTACCGGAGTTCGGTGGCGATAGAGCCACCTACGTATCATGGAGGCAGGCTGCCCATGCTGCGTATAAACTTTTTGAGGAATTTGACGGTAGTTCCAAGCACTACCAGGCGGTTGCCATTTTGAGAAATAAGGTGGTGGGCTCGGCAAATATGGTTTTGTCATCCTTCAATACCATTTTAAATTTTCACGCCATAATCGCTCGTCTAGACTTCACTTACGCCGACAAGAGGCCCATCTACCTGGTAGAGCAGGAAATGTCTACCTTAAGGCAAGGGCAACGCACAATCTCCCAGTTCTACGACGACGTGGAACGGAAACTGTCATTAATAGTAAACAAAAATATTATGACACATTACGGTAATACGGAACTAATAAACTCCCTTAATAATAAGTACCGACAAGACGCCCTTCGAGTGTTCATCTCGGGACTTAACAAACCCCTCTGTGACATTCTTTTCTCCTCCAGACCGACAGACATGCCAACAGCTCTAGCTCTTGCCCAAGAGCTTGAATCAAACCATGCACGATCCCTTTTCGCACAGGCATTTATAAGCCCAAATCGAAACCAAGTGGGTACTTTCACAAAACTTAATAATTATGGCCCTCATAATTCACCCCACTATCGAAGAGTAACGAACGCGTATCCTCGACCAGTGCCTATGGACACAGACCCAACGTCATCCCGCTTTAGGCACAATAAGCCAGAGGGACTGTTCCGCAACACTGCGCCAAACTTCAACAGAAATCCCTTCCTAAGCCCTAATCCTCAAGCTATCCGACCAGCGAAAAGACCTATTGAGAGCGATAGATTGCCAGCCAATAAGCTACAACGTGTGAACCATTTGAGGCAGCGCGGACGCGATGACCGGGACACACCCGGGTTTTATGTTGCCAAAAACCTCTACTTCCCCGGGGATTACGAGGACGAAGATGGAGACGACGACGGCGATATCCCAGAGGACGAGGAGATTGAGGCAACGGACGAGATTAATTTTTTAGAACAGGATCCCTCCTGCCCTACGTCACCAGAACACTGGCAGGGAGGAAATTAAAATTCTTAATAGATACGGGTGCCGCAAAGAATTACATTACAAATTTAGAAACCCTCAAAGGTGTCAAGCATATTGAAAATCCATTCCTAGTTAAATCAATTCACGGTACCGAAAAAATCCAAAGAAAGTGCACCATGAATATTTTCGACACAAACGCTCAGTTTTTTATTCTTCCGTCACTCCAAACATTCGATGGCATTATCGGTTTCGATTTTCTCAAGGAAATTGGTGCGACTCTTGATATGAAAAAAGGAATGATTTGCTACAATAATAAACGGGAAGCCCTCTTGTATTTTTTTTGCCGCGAGGTGAACAATATTTTATCAAACCCAAATCACAAAAAACAAGTCTCTCTCATTATCAAAGAACAGGCAGGAGTTTTTGCAGATCCAAATGAAGCCTTGCCCTATAATACCAATATCGTAGCGACAATCCGAACAAACGATGACCAACCAGTTTACTCCAAGTCCTATCCTTACCCAATAGCCGCATCCGAGTTTGTGAATAAGGAAATTTCCGAACTACTACGAGACGGTATCATTAGGCCTTCTCGCTCTCCGTATAACAATCCAATATGGGTCGTAGGCAAGAAAGGAACCACTGAGACAGGAGAGCGTAAAATGCGTTTGGTCATTGACTTTAGGAAACTCAATGAAAAAACAACAAGCGACAGGTACCCGATTCCGGACACCTCGGTTATTCTCTCAAATTTAGGGAAATCTTCCTACTTTACTACTCTAGATCTCAAGTCTGGCTTCCACCAGATAAATCTCGCTGAGCGTGACAGAGAAAAGACAGCTTTTTCTGTCAATAACGGCAAGTACGAGTTCTGTAGACTTCCATTTGGATTGAAAAATGCTCCAAGCATTTTTCAGCGAGCAATTGACGACATTCTTAGGGACGAGATAGGCAAAAGTTGTCACGTTTACATAGATGACGTAATTATATTCTCCTCTAGCTATGAACAACATACGAAGGATATAAGGCGTGTCTTGAAGAAACTTTTTGAAGCTAACATGAGGATTTCACTAGAAAAAACAAAATTCTTCAAAGAAGAGGTGGAATTCCTTGGCTTCGTTGTTTCCAAGAACGGGCTGAAAACCTGTCCGGACAAAGTAAAGGATATCATTAATTACGAGGTTCCTAAGACACTCCGAGGCTTAAGATCATTTCTTGGATTGTCTGGTTACTACAGACGATTTATCAGGGACTATGCGTTAATTGCTAAACCGCTAACAAGATACTTGCGAGGCGAAAATGGAAATATTGGTGCTAACCAATCAAAAAACGTTCGGATAGATTTCGATCAAGAAGCACAAAAAGCCTTTAGCAAAATAAAGGAAATACTGGCGTCAGAGGACGTACTTCTACTTTATCCTGATTACGAAAAGCCATTCGAACTAACCACAGATGCATCGTCACATGCTTTAGGAGCAGTTCTCTCTCAAGAGGGACGGCCTATAACCATGATTTCCAGGACTCTCTCTTCGACTGAAGAGAATTACGCAACTAATGAACGTGAACTGCTCGCAATAGTTTGGGCTTTACAAAAGCTCAGAAATTATCTTTATGGTGTTAAGCAGTTGAGTATTTTTACTGACCATCAGCCTCTCACGTTCGCTATATCAGATAAAAATCCTAACTCAAAGTTGAAAAGGTGGAGAGCGTTTGTTGAGGAATTTTCACCCAAATTCTTTTATAAACCTGGTAGGGCGAACGTTGTAGCCGACGCCTTGTCGAGGCAACATATCAATGCTTTAGGAAACTCTAGCAATTCATCAAACACGGTCCACAGTGAGGAGTCACTGACAAAAACAATTCCCACTGTTGAGAATCCCATAAACTGTTTCAGAAATCAGCTTATCCTAGAAGAAGGAAATACTGAAACAACTACGTCAAAAATACTTTTCAAATCCCAAGTTAGACATCGTATTGTTTTTTCCAATATAGATAATCTTCTGAAGACTTTTAGGTCATGCGTCAATCCCAACGTAGTCAACGGAGTATTGTGTGACCTACCTACCTTGGCCAAGATTCAGGATAAAGTTATCTCAATGTTCCCTGCTGTTAAATTCCTACGTGCAGCAAAGCAGGTGACAGACATCTTTAATAAAAATGACCAAAGGGAAATCTTGCAAGCGGAGCACAATAGAGCCCATCGTTCGGTGCAAGAAAACCTTAAACAAGTTCTAGACGATTACTATTTCCCTAACATGCGTAAGAGCCTAAAAGAAATAACTTCAAATTGTAGAATCTGTAGGGAGGCAAAGTATCAGCGTCACCCTCCGAACCCGGAGATTGGCAAAACACCCTTACCTCAAAGGCCTGGTGAAATTTTGCACATCGACATCTACTCTACTGACAATCAACACTTTCTAACTTGTGTTGATAAATTCTCAAAATTTGCCATAGTTTCGGCAATAAATTCCAGATCAATAGTTGACATTAAAGAACCCATACTACAAATTTTAAATTTTTTCAAGGACACCAAGACAATTGTCTGTGATAATGAAAAATCTTTCCATTCACATACAATTAGCTCGCTAGTAAGAGACCATTTTGGGATAAACATATTTACAACACCTCCACATCATAGCACTACGAACGGACAGGTTGAGCGATTCCACAGTACGCTTTCAGAAATAGCCAGATGTACAAAATTAACACAAGGTATAAACGACACGATTGACTTAATTCTACTCGCCACTGCGAAATACAACAGGACAATTCATTCTACCACAAATAAACGACCGATAGATATTGTCCATTCTATGCCCGAAGCTCTGCGAAAAGAAATCGAATCAAGAATAGCTAAAGCGCAACACGCAGAATTGCAGAGACTCAATTCTGGGAAAAAAACTAGACAGTTCGAACCAGGGGAAAAGGTTTATGTTAAAACGAATAGAAGAATAGGGAACAAATTTACAAAGCTCTATATCGAAAAAGTAGTTGAAAAAGACTTAGGAACTACTTTATTGATTGAGGGTAAAGAGGTCCATAAAAGTAATATAAGGTAATATTCTTGTATTTTCAGGCTTTTTATACTGGCAATCGCTCAAGCGAAACGAGCCAAATTTTTGAATTACACCGATTCACACTACATTCCGATAACCGATGGAGCAGTGGCTGTTTACAATAGCTACGGGTTCCTACTGCATAGAACAAACCTGACCGATTATGAAACCATAGCCCATGATACCGAAAACTTACTCGACCACTTCCCACAGTCGCACATGAGAAAATTACTTAAAGCAGATGTGGATCAGATCTTTAACCTACTTAGCGCGCTCAGAATCCACCATCGACAATCGCGAAGCATCAATTTTTTGGGAACGGCACTAAAATACATTGCTGGCACCCCAGATTTCGATGATTTTAATCAGGTGGCCACTAAGGAGGAAGCTTTAATAGAGGCTAATGAAAGACAGGTCCTTATAAATACCGAAATGCAGATTAGAATTAACCAATTAACAAAGACGGTAAACAAGCTTCTCAATGTTACAATAAAAAAAGAAATAGATACCGGACACCTATTCGAACTAGCTATAGCCAGAAACAAGGCCATAATAACGAGTATTGAGGATACCATCTATTCGGTCATTCTTGGAAAAGTTAATGTAATAAATCCTATTATACTAGATAGTACTGAAATACAAAATTTGTTAATCGCGGAACACTTTGCAAATATTAGTATAAGTGATATTTTAAGTATTTCAAAACAGAAAATATTCCAAGATAGCAATAGTATCCATTTCGTAATCAAGTATCCAAAAATTGAAGAAATATGTAGTAAAATTAAGATATTGCCTGTAATAAGTAAACATAAGATCCTAATGTTAGAGACAAATACCGTTGCCAACTGCAAAATATTACATGAACCTCTCGGAAATTGCAGAGATGCAGCCACAATCACATTCTGCCAACCTCTAAAAGGAAACTCCTGCGTGCGACAATTACTGAACAATAATTTCGCAACCTGCAAGACCACTTCGGCGTACCATATAACACCAGTTGAAGAGATCGATGATGGACTAGTAATTGTGAATGATCAGACAGCTGAGATACAGGAAGGAAATAACTCAGCAATCTTGATGCATGGAACCCTTCTTGTAACTTTCGAAAGTGAAATAACCATAAACGGTACAACTTTTACGAATTGGAAGAAAATCAGTCATTCACACCCTCAACCCGCATCAGTTAAATTTGTCAATATCACGGAACATGTTACGCTGTTATCACTTCCGTACTTGCATGAAGTTAATATAAAAAACATTGGCCATATTGCCAGCCTGAAAGAACTAATCCATCAACAATCTACGCAATGGCTACTAATTTTCATTTCTTCGATAGTAACAGTCGTAATCATTGTTATAGTTTTGTTAATCACAAAACGTCGCAAGAAGATTAACAACGTCATAGCCTTAGAAAGAGTTTTAAAAGAAACCGGGGACGGCTCCTCTTAACGGGGGGAGAAGTTAACACACGTATCCGCTCCAGTTGTAATACGAGGATGGTACGTGACAATTTGTCAATTTTGCCGCATATTCCATTCCCACATAAGCCAAATGCTGAGCCAACAAAATATAACAGCAGCAAGCCAAAAATAACGGCAGCGCTGCAACAGCAGATTCAACCGGTACAACAACAACAACAACAATAGCAGTGCAGGCAATACAAGAACAATAGCAACAACCACTAAGGTGCAGCTAAAAGTCCAACAACAATATCAACGACAAAAGCGCAGCTGAAGCGACAAGTATAGGAAGATATAATAAGTTTATTTGGTGTTGTTTAAGTTAGTCTAAGAAGAGCATCTAATAAAGTTATTACACTGGCACATAGTGCCAATTAAATCAAGTGTTTTTATTTCGAAAACCTTAATTTACATTACCTTCTGGCTCAGTATAATCAGCGTCGTCTTTACTTGATTCACTTCTGAACTGGTGATAAGTTTTGACTCATGGGAAAAATTAGAGCGGTGCTTTGGATGTGTGTGGAAAAAAAATCGAAATATATATGCAGTAACACGGATTGCCTTTGAGTAAGAAGAAAAACGTTCAAGAATGTCTTCATAGTTTTTAAAATAGGAAAAATAAGACTTCGAACGTTTCTTTTCAAGTTCGATTTCGATATAAGGTTCGGGAGTGGACTTTGGCCAAGAGCTAGTTGCAAGTTTTAGCCATGGTGGTCCTTTCCACCATAAATCATTCTCAAGAAGATCTTGTGGCTGGACACCACGGCTCGCCAAGTCAGCAGGATTGGAAAAAGAGTCTACATGAAACCAGTTCTGATTACCAACACTCTGCACAATCTTGGAAACTCGATTTGCGACGAATGTTGCCCATAAGCAAGGTGGTTTTGAGTGCCATGCAAGAACAATGGTGGAATCAGTCCAAAAGAATGTTTCATGTTTTGAAATATCTAATTGGGGTAGAAGCGCTTCGACCATCTCGGCTAAGAGTGTTGCACCACATAGCTCCAAACGTGGCAAAGAAATAGACTTTACAGGTGCTACTTTGGTCTTACTAGCCAGTAAATGAGTGGAAATTACTTCGGAGTTACCAATGCGAACATAAATGGTTGCAGCATAAGCTTTTTCAGATGCATCACAGAATGCATGAAATTGAATTTTGCAACTAGGAGTATAGTTTACCCATCTAGGAATTCGAATATTTTTTATATGCGCATAATTTGAAAGAAAATAATGCCATATTTTAAGGCAATCAGAAGGAATATTCTCATCCCAACCTATTTGCTGAAGCCATATTTGTTGCATAAGCAGTTTTGCTATGATAATGCATGGAGCTAGCCAGCCTGCTGGATCAAACAACTTTGAAATTTGGGATAGAACTTCCCGCTTTGTGAATTCGGACTTTTGCTCTAACGGTTTAGCGGAAAAGAAGAACTCATCGGAACTAGCATTCCACTGCACACCTAGTGTTTTAGCAGTGCTGTTGTCTTCTAGCTTTAGAAAATCATCATGTAATAGGTGATCTTTTGGAAGCCCTTCTAGAACCTGCTTTGAATTGGAAGTCCACTTTCGGAGTGAAAAACCAGCAGACGATAAAGCAACAATAAGTTCGTCTCTTGCTTTTCGAGCTGTAGCGATGTCGTGGGCTCCCGCTAGAGCATCATCCACATACACCGATTTTCGCAATATATGACTTGCAAGGGGATATGACCTTTCTGTGTCATCGGCAAGTTGAAGAAGAGTTCGTATGGCTAAGTAGGGAGCACAGTTAACTCCAAAAGTAACTGTTTTTAGCTCATAGTCGAGGACTTGCTCATTGATAGAGTTTCGAAAAAGGATACGTTGGAAAGGCGAGTGGTCTGGTAATAATTTAATAATTATAAATATTTATAATTAATGATAATTTGGCGATACATTTTTTGAATATCACCATTGAAAACGAATTGGAAAAATCGCCATTTTAATATCAAAATGGTCAAATCGGCTTGAAGAGTTGGACCAATATGCAGTACATCGTTGAGACTTACCCCGTTGGAGGAAGCACTAGAAGCATTGAACACTACACGGACTTTTGTTGTAGTGCTCTCAGGCTTAATTACTGCATGATGTGGCAAGTAGTAATGCCTTGGAAAATGTTGAAATTTTGGTGAAGGAACTAGTTGCATATGGTTTAAATCGAGATACTCACGTACGACGTTATCATATTGAATTTTGAAACTAAGATCTTTACTTAAACGGAATTCATTTCTCGTGAACTGTGCGTAAGCAATTGCACGAGAATGGCCTGAATTTGTTGAATCGGAAAATGATTCTTTGAACGGAAGTTTCACAACATATCTTCCCTCTTCGTTTCTTTCTGTAGTGTTAAGAAAATGTTCTTCGCAGAAACGATCGGATGGAGACATGTGATGTTTGTGTGGAAGGTCCTCCACCTTCCAAAATCGTGAAATTTCTTGGTCTAGAGAAATTTCATTAAAGAATGAAACGAATGTTGTTAGTGAAGTGACAGGATCTTTTGAAACAGGACCTGTAAGAATCCATCCAAATATGGTTTCTTGTGCAAGCAATGATGATTCTCCAATATTGCGTTGGATACCATCTTGCATAACTAATGGAAACAGATCCCCACCGATCAAAAGATCAATACTGGAACTTTTGAAGAATTCAATATCAGCCAATTGAATATTTGGAATATTTTTTAAGAAGGATGGATCAAGTGGACTTGATGGGAGATTCCCTGTTAAGCGAGGAACCACAAGAGCAGTTGCCTCAATAGAAACTTTGGAATCAATTGGAGAGGATAAAGTGAATGAGCAAATTTTCTGAACCTGAGCAGAGACTGCATCGTTCAAACCAGAAACTTGTGCTGACGTCTTTTGAAAAGGAAGTTTAAGTAACCGGAATAGTCTTTCGGAAATGAATGTTCCTTCGGAACCCGAGTCTATAAGTGCTCGAGCAGAATATGTGATACCAAGATGGCAAACATGCACTACTGCTGTCCCCAATAATACACATTTGGAATTTGATGTGAAACATGATTGGATATTTTCTACTGGAATTGTTTCAGTGGACTGTATTTGGGCTGCATGTGAACGAGGCCCTGCAGACTTAGTATTCGAGTGTTTACCAGAGCGTCGTTCTGCGTATTTTGATGTTGAAGGTAAATCAGTATTTCCAGAAGACATATTATAAAAGGCATCATTGTGAGGCAGAGTGTTATGCCGTTTGTTACACTTAAAACAATTATGCAAGCTTTTGCAATCTCTAATAGTGTGAGACCCAGCAAAACAATTTAGACAAAGACCAAGCTTTTTTATATATGACATTCTTTCGTCACAATTCATGTTTACAAATCGAGAACAATGTCGAATATTGTGTTGTTCCTTTGGACAAAGTTTGCAAGAAGTAACAGAGAAGTTTGTGACATATGAGCTTACTCTTTTTTGTTGATTGCGAGTATCAGAAATGGAATGGAGTTTTTGAAAAGGAACCTTTTGACTACCTAAACACTTGACGTCAGAGACAGCTTCTAGTGTTTGGTATCGGCTTGTCAAAAATGAATCTAAATCAGACCAAAGAGGAATTTCAGTTTTATTGTTTAATGATTGCTCCCAGAGTGATAGTGTAGCACCTGGAAGTCGAGAAGAACATAGATATATAAGAATTGGATCCCCGTTTTTAATATCGATATCATACAGTTGTAAAGCGGAAACACAACTGTTTATATCGCTCTGGAGGTTTTTTATTGCAATACTAGACTCTGTGGAAATGGAAGAAAGATTGAATAGAATACGAAGTTGGCCATTTACTAAGATTCGCTTATTTTCAAAGCGATCTTGTAAATTCTTCCAAGCCATTGAAAAACCATCATTGGTCAATGGACTCTTCTTAACTATGTCACGAGCCTCGCCTCGTGTTTTCGAGTTAAGATGAAATAATTTTTCTACCAGACTTAATCTTGAATTGTTCACGTATATAGCAGTGAACATGTCACGAAAAGACGGCCACGAAAGGTAATCACCGTTAAAAATCTCGGTGTCACATGGTGGAAGATGGAAATGATGATTCGAATCTGAAATAGCGTCAGTTCTTGGAATAGACACGGCAGAGACCTGTGCAGATTGAGAAGCTTTATTTAGCTTTTCGATGCTATCTCCAATTTGTGAAGCGCACTGGACGTATATTTGATACGAGGTGCGATATCGAGCTTTTATTGATTCTAGCTCTAAGTCTGGATCCGTGTCTTCATCTTGTGCAGCAGCTAATTCACCCAGGCAAGTCTCTTAAACAGTTTTAATCCGATTCCAGATCGACTTCATTTCCTCCCTGTGGACGTCCAGTGAGTGAGTTGAGTTTGCTGACTCTAGGGTTTCACTAAAGTCAGCTTCAAATTCAACCAAGCTATCGGTTAAACGGATGAAGGAATTCAACGATGACATTTCGAATGTAGGAATCAACGAGCGATAGAAATGTCAACCAAGAACAATGACAGCAATATATCGCTTAATTTGCGTTAAGCAGTCCGAACAAAATGAAAATGCCTTAGTTTCTTTTTTTTTTGAAAAAAAAGTACTCAGGACTGAGTACCGGATGAACTATAAGAATTTAGGTTAAATTTTTCATGAATAATAATTAGGGAAAGAGAACTCAATTTCCAAACAGATGTTTGAAAATGCCTTGGGGGTTTTTTTTTTTTTTTGTGATAAAATTTTGTATTGAAAATTTTGTTTTAAAATTGTGTATCGTTAAGAAATTGAACGAATAACCAAATTAATCAAATTGCTTCCTTTGTGTGCGTTAAAGTTTATAATTAATTTATATTCATGTGACTTTATTGATTTTTTTTTGTTTAACTCTTTGTTTCCAACTCAACATTTCCAAAATACAATTGAAGCACCAAGAGCAACAACCGGATAACTCCACTTTTTTCAAAAAATGTTTTTTGATGCAGATATTAAAAGAAAAAAATTCCGCGTAAGTTGGTGTAATGAAAATTCAACTATCATGACTCTAAAATATTCAAAAGCAGTTTTGAAATTCTCTTTCATTTCAAAACGGAGCAAGAATAAGATGTTTTTTTTATTTTTCTCAAAATTTTAAAAAGTGGAGTTATCCGGTTGTTGCTTTTGGTGCTTCAATTTCGTCTTCTTATTGTCAACATATGTATGAATATATACATACAAAGGTACAAGTGTTTGTATATTATACGTAACAAAGGTTATTCGAGTTCAAACAGTATCAGCTGTTTTGTGTGCAACATTTATTTGTTTGCAAAAGAGCTATCAACGTTGGATACAATTTAAATAAAAAAAAACTGTCTATAAACATTCAGCTGCACTCTCACTTAGTGGGAATGCATTAACTTGCGCAACAAAAGAGTTTCCGCTGCACTCTCTCTTTGCGGAAATGCGCTTATACTTTGTTGTAGCATACAAAGATACACTTTTTACATCATAATGACGAGTTGGATCGCGTTTTGGTGAATAGCAGCGAGAAAAAAATACTTTAATCTGCTTTTAATGTTACAGATTTTTTTTTTTGAATTGAGTGGAGAGATTCTCCTACCCTTGGAAAGCAATTCCAGAAATGTGGAATATAAATCAAAAGTATGGAATATATATATGTCTAGGTCGTAATAGGTGATGTTAACTTTGACAGATTTTAACAGCGCTGAATAAGTGATTGAGCTCTGTTGAAACTATATCTGTCCGTATGTGTATATTTTATATGTATGTAAATATGTATACAATATGTACATATATACATATAAAAGAAATGAACATGCGGAATTAGCAATTGAAAAAAGGTTTCTAGAAAGAATTAATTAGAACAAAAACTTACAAAAAAAAAATCCTTTTTTCTGGAATGGAAATGAAATTATGTTCAGCAATAACCAAAATTATTTTTTACTTTATTTTTTTTTTTTGTTTTAGGAACTTCTTTTGAATTTTCGCATTACTTTCCTTGTTTTTAGCTTATTTTTTTATACTTTAAGACTATTTCTCTTGTACTTTTAATAAAATATTTTTTTTGCGATTTTTCCCGCGCCTACGCTGTTTTTTTCGATTTTTTTTTTTCGCGCGCCTACGCTGTTTTTGCACAATTATAATGAAACTGAACTTAACGCACCTGATTCCTCTCTCCTTTACTGAATTGGATTCTGGATGTGGGCTGTAGAAAAATCTGGCTCGATGTGGACCAATGTCGTAATGAGGAAGCTGAGTAGATTTTTCTCCTTTAAGAATTTTATTTGATGGTTTGTAGAATTTCTCCTGGTAATAGTAGATTCAGTTTTTAGATCTCCATAAATAGCCAGTGGCGTATTATGAGTTTTGGAAGTAGAAAAAAAAAGGAATGAGGAATAAGAACAAGAAGAGGTTCAGATGCAGTGGTCTTACCTTCGCAAGAGTTTATTATATAAGAGAGAGCTTACAAGTTAACTAAACAGGAAAAGGCTTATTCTTAGTAAGAAATCATTACAAAAAGTAAAGATGGCGCATATTCGAACATACATGCTGCGACATCTGTTAGTGACATTAGCTTAGAATATACATTATGTCGTAAGATAATTAAAAATAATTCTTAACATAAACACATTCAATTTTTGATATTGAATAGCTTCAGAAGTAATAATTACTGAACATTTAAACTCAGAATGGAGTTTTCACTAGGTGATGTCTTTCTAATAGAAAACTTGGAGGGGCATTGAACAAAGGGGTGTGGCACCGCCCATGTAAGCCAAATTTTTGATATCGAATACCTTTGGAAGTAAAAATCACAGAATACTGAAACTTAGAATTGAGTTAGTACATAGTGATGTTTTTCTTATAGAAAACTTGTACGGGCATTGGACAAGCGGGTGTAGCTCCACCCATATAAACCAAATTATTGATATCGAATATCTTTAGAAGTAAAAATCACAGAACATTCAAGCACAGAATGGAGTAATGGGGTAAGAGGGTGGGCTCCACTCATGTAAGCCAAATTTTTGATATCGAATAGCTTTGGAAGTAAAATTCACATAACATTGAAACTCAGAATGGAGTTACTATTGAGTGATGTCTTGCTACCGGAAAATTGGGGCGGGCATTGGATAATGAGCGTGGTGTCAAACGAAAGGACAAATAAAAGTGTTGAGTATATTAATTAATGCGCTCCAATACTGTCCACCCGATTGCTATAAAATTTTGTCAATTTATTGCTTGCACTTACGTGAACGTCATAGGTTGCATGAAGATTTGTAAATGAAGATTTTCGGGTACGGTGCGTAATTTGGAATTATTTATTTTCCACTATTTCGAACTTCTGAGAGCGCAGTAGAACAAATCTCAAAAAAAAAAAAATTGCGAAAAACTCCCAAACCGCTCATTCAAGTTTTGTGAAAATTTATAAATGGCGGTTCTCGGGTACGGTGAGTATTTTGGACTTATCTTTTTTTCCCTATCTTGAATTCCAGAGATAGCTGTAGTACAAATCTCTAAAAAAAATTGTGAACAACTCCTGAACCGCTCATTCGATTTAAATGCAAATTTTTATTAAGGAATGTTATAATAGAATCAGAGGACACTGTACACAAATATCTCCAAAAAAACGTAATACACAAAAAACGAACACACAGGCACACAGCAGAAACTGCAAATATTTACTATCAAGACGAAGCACAGCGCATCGGGTAATAGCTACGAGTATATATCAGCCCTTTTCTGAAATCCGATTTTGATCGGAATCGAGGACAACACAAGAATATTGGCCAAAACTCCGCGATGCTTTTGTTTATGGAGGAGCATTCAGAAATGCTTAACTTAATCCTTTTTGGGCATAGGAGGCGTACCATACAATTTAATATGTTCGGGATCACTTTCGACATTGTATTGTTCTAAGAGCTATGTTTGCATCATTTTCCACTAAACGCTGATAGCCTCCTTCAGCAAGGAACCGTAAACTTGTGGTCAGTTGAATAATTGTGGAAATCGAAGATTGCAGGGCAAAAGGTTTAACTTCGTTTAAAACCAAATTAAATGTCCCCTTATTAAGACGATATTGTGCAATAAATTTAAAAGAAACATCATCAAATGGTCTTAAATAAACCTTACAAGTTGCTACATACGCTGAATCAGAAAAATCCAAAGGATTGCTGTGATCGCGTAGAATCCTCCAGCTTACTTTTTCGTACGCGTGGTTCTCACACTCCTATAAAATTGCTGATTTTGACACAATCGGCTTCATTTTCATTTTGTTTCGAGAATCCCATTAACGATCGGAATGCAGACCACCATTTTAAATCCGATAGGATATGAACTCCGAATTTACGCTATTTCGACACGGAACTTAGAACAGGTCAGTTATTTAAGATCTCACAACCGGTAAGGCCACAAAATTTTGGGCATATGATATTTGGGTTAATATCTACGCAGAGACAAGATAACTAGCAGCACAGAGCAGCTTTTTCTGCACGTGTAGAAAAAGTATTTTTCTTACCAAATTTCTACATGCGACATTTTAAATTTATGAAAACTAAACGTATTTGTAGAAAAACCACACAATCGTGTTGGAACTTAGAAGTCGCATGCAGTGTTTTAGGTTTTCTGCATGAAATTTATGAAGTTCTGTAGCTTATGATTATAGCCCGTAGAGAAAAATTGCATGAAATGTGCAACTTTCAGCTGGTGTTAAAAATCGTACGATGTTCACATCTCGCAAATTAAAATCTCAAAGCTGCACGAAATGTTTAAGTTTTCTGCACAAAATTTAAAAAAATCATAAACTACATGCCCGTGTTGAAAAGTTGCACGAAATATGAAGCTTTATGTTGTCGCACACTAAATACAAAACAGTCACATCTCAAAATTTTTAAAATTTTAGGAAAAGCAAAAAACTATTTTCATTCGAAGGAACTCCATACAAAACAATAGACAAAACTTTTTTTTAAATTATAGAGACAGAAAATGTGTACAAAAATTTGACAGTCAAAGGATTCATCTCCTTTTTAAAACTATAAAAAAGTAAAAATTTGTAAGCTTTGAGTTGTTACTGTTTTGTATTTAGTGTGCGATATGTTTTTGTCCTGCCAAGTTCAACTTTTCACATTGTTTCAATTCAAAACTATAATTCACATATGGCCCGCGTGACGGACGTTTAATTCGTACGCTGTTTTTAAAAATTGTTCATGCGATCTAGACACATATTTGGGATAAGTGTATATCATCGAAAAGGTATCTATTGGTATAGTAAAAAAAAAAAATAAAACGAATTTTTATTCAACTCAAATTTATAACAAAATTTTTAATTTAAACATGCGTTCGGACGATTCACAAGACGGAAGTCATTTTGGAACTAAGTTCATACTATACAGGCTAGCTCTGCAAATTTATCAGCCGTATAAAAAAAGTTAGAAAACAATATTTTTTACAAATTTAACAAGCCTTCAGAAAAGCCATACGTACTCTTTATTAAGGGCATAGTGAGGTCACAGTAAATAATTTTATTTGTTCGGACGTTTCAGATTTTTTCTATTGTGGACATATTGGGTAATTAAGTAACTAAGTAATTAAGCAATTAAGTTAATAAGAAACAACTTTAATATGTTGTTCTTTCCTTGTCTCAATCATTTCATTATTATCTTAAGCCAATACCTTCCATTTTTAACAAAAAACAAAAGCATTTCCGAAACATCTACTAAACATTTAGTAAAAAGTAAAACTACATTTGTGAAACACTGCGAGCAATTTGAACATCATGGTAAATGAATTAATGTATAAATTGCTTAAATAAATAAAATTTAAATGTTTCTCCAGGATAATATCCCAAAATTATAAGATTTCAATAACTTTTAATTTTTCACCTGTGGTTGACCATTTTTGGGATTTGCCCATATGGTTTCCCACCAATTCTTGGATCCAAGTCCAAACATTGGTTTTATAAGCCGCAGACGGTTTATGTATCTATATATGATTATTAATGATAATGGTGCAGGATTATAAATTTTCATTGATTTTTTAAATATTTTTGGTCCTGTACAGATCGCAACGTAAGTGTAAAAAAGCTAAATGTAGATGAAAAACCCTAATTTTACATCTGCATATAAGAAACCTAAATGCTGCGTCTAATTCTACTCTTTCTATATGTACGTGCAGAAAAGCTACACGTAGATGTATAAATCCTAATTCAACATCCGCATATAAAAACTTAAATGCCGTGTCTAAACCTTCACTTTCTAAACGTACGTGCAGAGAAGTTGCTCAAACGTGATGGTGCAAACTCCCGGTCAAAACGTGCGAAAAGATGCATATACGTGTTGCTTCTCTTGATTTCGTTTTATTTGAGTAGGTTTATGAAAACATGTAGCCACACCCTCTTTAATACATTAGACGGTTTTGATCCTATAAGACTAGAATTTGTTATTTTAATTCATATGGTTACTGTCGGTAATTTTACAAAAAAAAACGCGTGGCTCACTATACTTACTTCTACTTTTGATGGGATAAGCACGAAACGAAGCGAAGCGCGCTAGGTATAAGCTAGTATATACAGTGAGAGTCATTAAAATCGTACACATAACAAATAAAGATAACTTGCTGCAGAGAGGCTAGTCTTATGAGGCAAAAAATAAATTAAAAACAGTTTTGTTTTTATTTGATTTCTGTGCTTATAGTTTTAGTATCAAAACAAAATATAAATAACATTTAATTAAAAAAAAAAACACATTTCATCTTCACAAATATAAAATTCATCAGACACTTAAAATCGTACAGTATGCTGTAATTGCCAAAAATAGTTAAGAAAATAACCAAATGAAATAATTTAGTACTTCATTGTGCCACTTTCTTTGTAAGCAAGCCCTTTTAGTATTTTTGGCATGGAATTGACTAAGCTTTTGCATGTTTCGAAGCTTATATTGCCCTATTCTTCTTCGAGAGCTTTGTTAGAATTTTGATGTGCTCGTATTTTTTTTAAGATGATGCCAAAGATGCTCGATGACATTTATGTCCGGTGATTGGGCGGGCGTTTAAATGACTTTTGAACAGTTATAGATTATTCAAGTTATTGCATTCAATGAGTTATGTTAGGGATCGCTGTCTGCATAAGGCTTAAAATTTCTTCGGGTCCCCATGTCTTTATCACTTGGAATCAAATTTTCTGTGAGCATGTTAATATAGCATATCAACATATTAATATAGCCTATTGGATCATAATGTTTTCGATGAAAACCAAATTGCCGACTCTGTGTGTTGGCATGCAGCCCCACACCATCACGGACCCACCTCCATGCTTCACAGTCGGGCATAAATAAGATGCATTCATCTCTTTATATGGTTTTCTCCACACTGTTTGCTTGCCTTCTGATGCAAAAACTTTATATTTTGATTCATTTGAAAAAATAACATTATTTCAGAAGACCTGCGGCTTAGATTGCTACTCTCTCGCAAACTGCAGTCGTTTAAGTCTTACGAGCTTATTTATATATAGCTTGTTGCATGCAATACTGCCATGGAAATAATTTTTTCGAAGAACTTTTCTGTTTGTTCAATTAGTAATGTTTTTCTGCAAACATACCTTGAAGTTATTGTTGATTTTTGATCCCAATATTCGAGGGTTTTCTTTCACTTTACGTATTAGTCACCTTTCGTCGCTGGCAGTAAGCTTCTTATCGAGCCGAGTTTTGACTTTATTTGAAATGCGATTAATTCTTTTATGTCTTTTTATGATATACTGAATGGTGCTGCGACTCATGTTTAGTATTTCTGAAATTTCTTCGTAATTTTTTCTATTTTATGGTGACAAATCGTCAAATTACGTTCTTCAATAAATGTTTGCTTAATGTTTTAAGTTGTCGCAAGAAAATTTCGAAAAAGTCTTTGGAAATCTTAGAAAACAATGTGGATAACGGTTTCTATCTCGCGAAATAACGAAAATCAAGTTTTTCGCCAAAATTGAGACAATCTGATCAGCTGTACGATTTTAAGTGGCACCACTCTTTCGCGCGTGTCAAGTTGCTGCTATTCTTTAAAAAGAACATAAAAAACTTTTCGTAAATATTTTACTTATTAATAATATATATTAAATTAACATACTTTTAAATCGAATTTTGCACAGAAACAATTTTTTGTTCTGGAAAAATTAAATAAGTTGTCAGCCTGAACTTGATGTACGAATTTAAATAACACTCACTGTATATATATATGGCCACGGTTTGGACCCACAGCACCTGCATACCAAGTTCCACTATTAAAACGTGCACAAATAAAGAATTCTAATGATTTCGTAAAAGTGGGCATATATATAATACGACCACGCCCATTTTTAGTACAGTTACCGATAATAAGCGTACGAACTTAATTACCAAATTTAATTTTTATACGACCGAAACCGTCTGAAATATGTAAGTTTTATTGATTTATGGGCAGTTAAAGTAGGCGTGGCAAATCTAACGTAGCCTATCACAATTTCGCTGAAATAACAGATCGATTGGTACCAATATCGTCTAAATCGCTTCAATGTTTCTCGCGTGATTGTGGATCATCCGTTTAGTGTCACAACGCTTTTATATAATAGTATAGATAACCTACGTGCATTTTTGTCTTCACGTAGATTTACTATTTCAACTCCTTTTGACTCTTCGCCTTCGTGTCTACCGAATATTCAATTTATGGTCATTTAAAGATTCAGACGGTCTTCCAAAATAACAAAAAAAAAAACGTAAATACTGTTGTTGGTCTGACAGACCACATAAGAAGTTAAGAAACGCAATATTTCCCGCAGCTACACCAAACACATGCGGTCGCCACATACAATAACACAGCATTGACTCATGAAAAGCTTCTGAGAGCTTCAAGCCAGTTTGTGTGAAAAATAGATAAGTAATAGACTCTAAATATTTTGATGTAGTCCTTCAGACCAACAACAGTACTCAAAGGTTAATGCTTGAAATTAACAATTTGCAGATCGGGTAGACTTATGTAATTTTTTCTTTTTTAAAACAAAGCTATAAAATTGTTTATATTGTCCATTCCAATCTTAAACTTTATTTGTATATCTGACTTCACATTTTGAATGGTAAGACAATTGCAATAATATATTCAAACTGACTTGCTGAGTGAAAATAGTCGGCTTGCATCAGCATTTTACGTTGGTATTGATGAAATAAACTCAAATACCTTAAAAATATTTGGCAGTAGCCTTGATTAGATTAAGGAATTCTATTTTTCAAATGGTTTTTTAATTATTTAAGACATTTGGTACAAATTGAGATATGTAAAATTATTTCTTAAAAGTTATCAAAATAGTACAAAACTAAATTGTATTTTGGAAAATCGGGATATTTCGCATCCCACGTAAAGTCTTCGCGGGACTTCATTTTTAGACTGAAAATCGGGACAACCCACATGGAGATCGGGACCTGGCAGCCCTAGTAATCATGTATGTTTGGGATCGCAGAAGTTGAAAACGGAAAGCTATGGTCCAAACTTATTATACTTGTTATTATGTATAAATTTGCCAATTATTATTTAGTTTTAGTTTTATTAATCTATCGAGTTGAACTCTCTTATACATGGCATTAATACTATAATATTAAATAACATAAAATTATTAACAGATAACATTTTTCTCTAAAGTATACAATTTGATAAAAAAGTAAGATTAAAAACTTGAAGAAAAAAATTTTACAATTTAGAGCAAATTCAATAGTTCCTTTTTAAATGTATTACGAGACTGTAAAATATGTAGTTCATTATGAACAGAGTTAAGTTCAATGCAAGATATCGAAATAGGATCATCTCTACTGTAATTAGTTATAGCTTGACGAATTAAAAAACAATGCTGCCTAGTTCTCAAATGTCTTGAAGGAGCATATGTTGGAAAACAAGATAAAAGCGCGGAGCAGTCGATCTTGCAAAGAACATATCTTGCTATCATAACCAGATAATATTTTTGTCTGGCTTCAATTGATTTTAGATCGATTAGAAGACACCGTTGCCAATATGATGGCCAAAAACCGTCATTCCAACCGGTTTTCCTAAAGGCAAATCTGGTAAATCTCCTTTGTATGGCCTCAATTTGGTTAATAGTAACCGCACATGAAGGACTCCATATATTACATGCATACTCTAGTGTTGATCGCAGTAGGGATACATATAATGATTTAAGCGTATAAAGGTCTTGGAACTCACAAGTGTTACGCTTAATAAAACCTCATAATTTGTTTGCTTTTGAAACAATAAAGTCAAAATGACTGCTGTAATGAATTTTTCAATCAAAAATTATCCTAAATCTATTTGACTTTGTACGTAAGATAGTAAATTACCTAGTATATTATAATTGCGCCTTAAGGAACATGGTGATCTTGTAAAACTAATGCTTTTGCATTTGGATATATTCAAGTGCCAACAGTTTTCTATGCACCAGTTTGACAAAGAAAGAACGTCTTTTTGTAACAAAATGCAATCTTGATTTGTCCTGATTGCTCTAAAGATCTTTAAATCGTCAGCATAAAGGAGACAGTTAGTAGGTACGATAACCGCTTCTGGACCAGGGAGCAAGGGAGCTGATGACATCAGCGCGTGTACATATACGTTTTGTGTGCATGGATGTGTATTTAAGCAAGTGTAGATACATAATTTGTGTGTGATACTTTTGAATAATAACCCTATAGGAACAAACTAACTTGTTTTTAAAAACAACTAGTTAAAAAACTAGTTTAAAATAAACCAGTATATGAACTACTTTGAATTATATTAAGGCGGCAACTACTCTGATGTTGGCATGTTTTAATTGAAAATTTTTATTAGATTACAAGCTTATATATATTTAACCATGTTATTTCATCAAATATTATTAACTTTTGGCCATCAGTAATAGTTTTTAATTGGTTATTTTAAAGCAATTAAAAAATAATTTAAATGTAACTAATTTAACAAGTAGTTGAAAATATATGCAGACGACAGTCAATTGACTTATTTAGCGGACATCACCATACAAAATAAGTTAGTTCGTTCTATGGAAAAAAGTCAGAGTTTCAACTAGTTGTGGTTGACAAAAAACTACTTTATCAACTACTTTTAAATTAGTTGATTTTCCTACAGGGAAGCTTACCAACACAAGCCTCAAGCTTGTCTTAAGCTTATCCTTGCAATTGTAGAATAAGCTTACGAAAATAATACTATCTTAAGCTTATCTTTGCAATTGTACAATACGCTTACGAAATTAATATTGTTATAAGTTTATCCTTGTAATAATAGAATAAGCTTATCTTTTTTTTTGGTAATTATTAATAATTTACATTAAATTCATAAATCCAGTTCTTTTTTATTTGTAATTTCAGTTATAATTAACATTACGTTTAATGTTTATATTTACATTTTTTTGTTTTTTGGAAAGTTCAATTTAACCTTTTTTGGTTTTTTGAAAACTAAAATGAAATTCATAAATTCAGTTCATTTTTAATGATTATATTTACATTTTTTGGTTTTTGGATACTTTTGAACTAAACTTTTTTAGTTTTTAGAAAATTAAAATTAAACTTGGTTTTATTTTTATAATTGTTTCGCATCTTAATACGATTTTTGTGGAACTGATAGAACGCCCTCGTCTCCTTTATAAATTGGTCCTCCGTGTTGCCCACTGATAAAGCTGCATTTATGAAATGTAGAAATTTATTGATTATTTTTTTCAATTAATATTTTTAATTGAACTTACTTCGTATTGCTTTTGTTGTGCTTAAATTCCGAACACTTTTCTTTGTCTCCGTTCCTTTCCAACAAATCTGTTCTCCTAACTCATCCGTCACTACTTTCTTCCAACAATTCCTAATAAAGTTTGGTGCCCAGTGTCACTTCGTTTTCCTGAAAAAAGGGATAAGAAAAAATTAATTAGGTTTTTATATACTCAAATAAACTCATATTTTTAATGAAGCTTTTTTTTTGGGTATAATTACGAATAGAACTTACAAAAGAAGTAAAGTTTTCGCCATTTTCTTGCAGCCCTTTTTCAAAATCCAAAAAAAGGCTGAATTTCTCTGAATGGCTGTGCAGGCATTATGACGCTTTTAACTTTTGTTTTTCTTTTTTTGAGTCCTGTAACTCCTTACGCAAGCTTTGAACTTCATTTGCCAGCCTAGTGAACATCGGCTGAATTTTTTATTGGCTATGTCTGTAATGAAATTAAATAATATAGCAAATTTAATGTATTACACACATTTCTCATAAATTCATTATTACCTTTAAACCTTTTTAAACGAGCTGTTGGTCTCGTTTAAAAAAAAAGGTTTAAAAATAAAGTTAAAAAGGGTCGTTAAAACTAAGTACATTCATTATTACCTTCAGAATTTGTTAACTGCGTCTGGGCTTGGTTTATTGCAGATGGTTCTATGTGGTTGTCCTGTGTATTTGTAAAATATTTGTTGAAGTCTTCAGGCATCGTGAATGAGCGGTAGGAAAACAGTTTTGCTATCAAAGGAGAAAGAAACCATTTTAACTATTTCATGTAAAAAGTGTCCCTGAGTTGTTTCTGAGAATGATAAGTGCGTTGTTTGCCATATATTCAAGAGGAAAGATTTCAGTGGATAGTAAAACATTGATTCCAATCCCAGAACTTTTGATCCAAACACTCTTAGCGCCCCTGTACAGTCGATTGATGAAACTTTGAAAACTTCTTGCCCAACGCTATAAAAGTTGTTTGGCGAAGAAATTGACAAATACATTTTTTCATTTTGAATAAAAGTATTTGTATTTTTTTCGAATTTCCTAAGTTCTTCTGAAGGAGAATTGTTTATGCTTTGTTCAACCAATCGATTATACAAATGGGCGGATATGTGGTTTTTTTTTTTAAGAAGCCGTTTTAGTTGTCCTAATTTGTTTTCAAATTTAAAGGCACTTATGTTTTCCAGTGAGCCATATAATTAAGCATCACCTAAGTGAGTAAGGCAGTGGAAGTTGTATGTTGCCATGGCTTCATTATAATTCACTAAAACATTCATAACAAAACTTGTCAACATAGCTTGAGCGCATTCGTTATAAGTCTTGCATTTTTTTTCATCTAATAAAATGCGCAAAGCCAAACTTAATTGCAAAAAATGCGAATAAAGACTTTCGTGTAAAATATTTTGCAATATAAAAGGTACGCTATAATATAGAAGGAACTGGCGAAATTCTGTTGCCTTGTATCGCTCAAATTCCTTTAAGCCTCGTGGCCTTCTATAAAATTCCCGCGGTGTTTGACATTTAAGCTGCTGCAGTTGATTATTAAAAATTTGTATTTGTGCTGGTGTTAGCGAAAATGAACAATTCTTTTGTTTTATCCATGACTTCATCAAGGACTTCGTAACACCAAGGCAAACTACGTGCATGTAATCAAATGGAAATGATTTCACTACGTCTATTGGTAATTTCTCTATTGCCATTTGGGTGTTTGGAATATGATGATTTGCATATTGACGTGCTCAAAAACTTTCATCAGTTCGAAAATCATTATTTTCTTGCCTGTCAACATATTTTCCACTTTGCTTGCACTTATAGCAGGAATTGTAACCGGTACGGCTTTTGATACAAATAACTACGGATCTTGCTGGTGAATCACATATAAATGATCGGCAGCGAACTTTATAAGTTTTTCCATTGCAAGACAAATTAGACGCAATAACTTCATTTAGTTCCTCAACGAATGGTGTTATGAATGCATTGAAGTCTTTGGGTTTACTATTGCCAGAATAAAGACCTACAGTGTGCACAGGCCTTGTACCGCTTACATTTACCAGTAAAGGCCAAACTTGAGCCAATGAACTTTTTGCTATTGGTAGCCCGTCAATATTGAAATTTAATTCAATAGTGTCACTATCATATGTTGAATAAGACAAGAAATCTGTCAAGCAGTCCTTTAGTCCATACCCTGCAGCGTCAAGAACTGGTACAAAATAGTGAATTCACTAGTACTAAGAAGACAGCTACTAGTACCTCGCCTATCTCCAAGCAATGCTTTTGACTGTCGCATTTAACATGGGCTTGTCCTACGAAAAGGGTCAATTTTCACCCACTGCATCAACGCGTACTAGTGCAAGAACTGGTTCATTGGGAAATATATTGCACTAGTGCCTTGGGGCAGATATCGCACCAGTTCTAAATTTGGGTCTCTCGGGATAGATATTCGACATTGTTTTTCAAACACATTAAGAAAATTTAAATTTAATTTAATATATTAATATATTTAATATTTATTTTAATATAAATATACATATAAACACATTTACATATTTATAGTATAACAAACAACACAACAAACTCTTGGGACTGCAGCTGGTTGTCTGCATGCAGTTAGCAATTAAACACACACTCCATCTCCATTGAGTCATTTATCTCCATTGAGTCATCCACTTAATTTTTTATTTTCGTTTTTCTGGCCTAACTTTATTTTATTCAATTATATTTCGGTATATTTAACACTTTTTAACAAAATAAAAGAAATGCCGGCAAAAAGAAGAAAACAACAAAACTCAAGTTGAAGCCAAACCGGCATGGATATACGTTTATACGCGCAGCTCGCTAAATAGCTTTGTTTCACTTTCTCTAATCGAATTTACTAGCGCGTTTTTGTCTACTAGGGTACGATAGATAACTAGTTCGTATATAACCTTTAAGTACTAGCACAAAAATAGTGCACGGTGAATATTGTCTACCAGCTCGCTGCAGGGTAGTGAACGTATTCCAAACCTGTAAGCGGTACAATCGGTGCATCTCTACGTGTATTTTTCAATGCTCTAGCGTCATTTGGGAGGCTTGGTTGTATTTTCTTTATAATGGCTAACAGTTCATTCAATGCAGAGTTGATAATTCAATGTTGTACACTCCACTTAGCTAACTGATCTCGAATATTATATTTTTCAATTATATTATTAATCGAAGTTTCATTACTTTCCCTTTCACAACACTCTATATTATTATTTTCAATAGGGCTGGTATTAAGAACACCAGCACTGGAATCTTCCTCCAATTCATTTTTTTTTTTTTTTATTATTAAAAAGAAGTTTAATTACTTCTTTTGTTTCTGTTCTAACACTTTTTTATATTTGTTACGCATTTTTAACTATTTTATTAAAATATTACCAATTATTTTTTCACACAACACAATTACTTTTACTCACTTTGAAATTTGAACACTAAATACAAAACACAAAACAAATTTGTCAAAAAATTAAGCGTTCCTTGTTGCCAGTTTTCACCAAATCAAATACTCGAAGTAAAACACAAAACAAATTTGTCAACGAATGTATACTTAAGAAGCATTTCAAGCATAGCGGCACTTGTTGATATATATAGTTTTCGTGTGCATACATACGAACTGTTCAGAAACAGTTGTGCATCCACTATTGCCATAATATTATTCACAAGTGGTATTGCAGTTTTATTTCTATTTGTTCCCTGTAGGAAAATCAACTAATTTAAAAGTAGTTGATAAAGTAGTTTTTTGTCAACCACAACTAGTTGAAATTCTGACTTTTTTCCATAGAACGAACTAACATAATTCGTATGATGATGTCCGCTAAATAAGTCAATTGACTTTCGTCTGCATATATTCTCAACTACTTGTTAAACTAGTTAAATTTAAAATAGTTTTTAACTACTTTAAAATAACCAATTGAAAACTATTACTGATGGCCTAAAGTTAATAACATTTAATGAAATAACATGTTTATATATTTAACCATAAACTTGGAATCTAATAAAAATTTGCAATTAAAACATGTCAAAATCAGAGTAGTTGCCGCCTTAGTATAATTCAAAGTAGTTTATCAATCACTTGTTTTTAAGTAATATTTCAATTATTTCATATATAATTATAATTTATATATATAATTTCATAAATATAATATATAATTTCATATATAATGCAAATAAAACTATTTAGAATTGAGGCGGCATCCACCTTAATATAATTCAAAGTAGTTCATATACTGGTTTATAATAAACTAGTTTTTTAGTTAGTTGTTAAAAACAAGTTAGTTTGTTCCTATAGGGTTATGTTGGGATTGCTTAAGCATGTGCATACATAATTTGTGTGTATGGATTTATGTTTAAGCAAGTGGATGTACATATTTTATGTGTGTGTTTTTGTTGTTTTCGGCTGCTGAAATGTTCTCGAAGCTTCTTGAAGCCTCTGTGTGTATTGTTATTGTTTAAACTGGCAACACTCTTTTACCTAAGTCGTGTTTTCTATTGTGCTCTTGTATAAATTTAAAATTGTTAATATCTAATATAATATTTAAAATTATTGAGCAAAAAATAATTCGAGTCGGTTTACTACGCATTGCTGAGGATCTTCATCTGGATTGTTCCTGTTGTTCATCTTCAAAGCATTTATAAATCCTTTTCAAAATAGTTGATTGCATATTATATATATATTTCTTCATTTGCATCAGTTGTTTTTTATGTAGCAACAACAACTTTATGTTTAGCTTGTTGATACGAGAGAGAAACTTGGTTTTTTATTTCAGTTGCACTTTGACGTTAGCTCACTATTTTGTCGCTGGTGCTTCTCAAACTGTTTTGACAAATAATTTGTTTAATTTTCAAACTGTCACTGAAATAGAGTTGCCATAGTACTTTTGTTGCACTTTTTATTACACTTTTGTAATTTTATTTCTTTCATTAAAAATGTACTGCAATTTTCGCAACTGCACTGTAAAAGGTGAATCTGGCCAGATGGTTAATTGCGTGTTGTGTGATGCTTTTTTTCATGTAAAGTGTGCAGCATTGAATGCGAGAATTTTTGATGTACTCAATGAAAGTAAAGGACTTCGTTGGTGTTGTACAGACTGCAGATCTACTGATGTAGATATTTTAAAGCTTATAAGGCAATCTCAAAGAGGCTTTTTAGAGGGGTCTAAGGACTTGGTGGCGGCTCAAGCCAGATTGGCTGATTTTGAATATTTGTTAAAAAAATTTAAAATCATGAATGAAGCTTCTGTTCCCCATAAGCCTAAGCGACCACCCATAATTCTTCGAAGTTCTGCAAAACCTGCTAAGCCTGGCGCTATATCCATACCTCCGTCTGTTAATAATAATGATTTAATTTCACTTTCCCCTGTTTTGAACTTACCTTCCAAAGCGCAATCAACTGAGTCTGTAAATACAGCTCAAAATGCTGAATATATGCCCCTACTAATGAGGCTGCATCAGCTGATCTGAATTTACATCCGGTTGAGTCTTCTGAAGTAGTACCAACTATAGTCATAAGCGATGATTCTCCGGGTAATTCTGGTAAGAAAAAAACTTATGCCGAAGCCTGTACTGCTACTAATACTATTCCTTCAACTTCCGTTATGAGCTCGGTTTTAACTGGTGCTATACCAAAACAAATATTGAAAAAAAGCATTATTCTGCCGTCTTGTAAAGAACTTGTGGTTGTCCAGCCTTCTAGATCTATATTTGTATCTCGTTTTGCTCTTGATACATCCGAAGAAGACGTTTTACATCATATAAACTCTAAATTGAATCTTGTTAACAAGAATATTTCGGTTTACAAATTCCTTATTTCACATGAGCATACTGTACCTTCTTTCAAAATAAATTTGCCTGGGAATTTCTTTAATACGGTATTAGATCAAGGTTTATGGCCTGAAAATACGTTGATCCACGAATATATTCCTAGATCACAACCGAAAACTACACTGGCTTCTATACCTGTTCGTACTACTAAGCAAAAAAACTAGATTGTTGCCTTTCATTCCCTATCTTATACCAAAATGTTAGGGGATTAAATACAAAGTTAAAATATTCACATATTTTAAGCCACAACCTTCTTTTTGACATAATTGTTTTCAGTGAAACTTGGCTTAAGCCTAACACCCTAAATACTGAAATTCTATCTAATAATTTCAATATTTGTCGGAAAGATAGAAACGCTATTGCTGGTAATTCTTTTAATGGCGGTGGAGTGTTAATTGGCGTTTAATCTTCTTATTTCTCACAAGAAATAATAATTCCTGAGGCATCTGACATTGAATTTTGTTGTGTTCTTGTAAAGTTAGGTTCGTTAAATCTTTATGTAACATGTTCATTAGGGCGGATCGATTTAATAATCGCTCAATGCTCTGTGAAAATCGTATTCTAGGGATCAAAATAAGAAACTTTGCCGAAGGAACCATACCTCTAAAACGAATTCTGATGTCCCCCAATTTGGGTCGAACTTCTGGGTAGGGACAAATTTTGAAAAATCCCACTTTGACCCATTTAGAGTGCTCCAATCGAGCCCAAATGTATGACCGACCCCCACTAACTTTGGAGGCTTGACCCACCCATGCCAGTGGCACACCCCCTGGAACCCCTGTGGGGTTCCATACAAACATTTCAAAAAATCACCAGTTTTGGCACTTTACATGAAAAAATCAGCGAAATGGCTATGTTTTTTCTTTATTTTTATTTATTTACTAGCTTATACCCGGCGCGCTTCGCTGCGCTCAGCGCTTATCCCCTAAAAGAGGGTGTAGCTTTAGTGACGTCATACTTTTATAGTAAGTTCGTACCGTTTATTGATGTGTTTATTGAAAGTTTTATTGATGTGTGACTTATTTCGAAAACTATACCGAATATTTGGGGTGCTGAAAAAGTACCACGCCCCTCGTCCAACGCCCATAAAATGTTACCAGTGGAACGGCATGTGTAAATTGAGGTCGAATACTGAATTCCGAGGCTGTGCGACCTACAAAAAAAAACCAAAACTGTTCGAAATCGAAAATTTTAGGTGTATTCAAGGTGCCTTTTACGATCGGCACCAGACTTCATAGGAACCCTGTCAAGGCTTTGGTATAAAAATTGGCTTAGCGGTTTCGAAGTCTTTACGTGATATACATATACATATACCCACATACGTATATACATTAACTCGCCGCACGCTCCTTAGAAAAAAAAGTTGCTTAGTCCGGTTCTTCAAAATAATCCATGGCTTATGTTACGGTGATCCCCAAAAAATTTCGACTAAAGAATTAAAATTATTTCTAATAAACACACCTTTAAGCATGAAATTTTTCAATACTTTTCTTAAAACTATCTCTGTCTTTGTCTTTTTAATATTATGTTAGTTTAACTTTATTTTAAGTCTCAATTTTTAATTGCGTTTGATTTATTTTTTTCTTTTATTAAATTAATTATATTCAACTTTGTTTTAACTTTTATTTATATTTTTCTTGTTGTTTATTAGCTGTTGCATATATAAATCATTACTTTATGCATTTAAAAGACTATGTCCTACATGTAAGCACTACTTTAAATAAATAAAATAAAAAATAAAAAAAGTGCCTGGTATGGTGCATGGTATGGTAGTTAAAAAAACAAACGGTCAGAAATAAGAGTAATGATATAAATGTTTTGCATCAAAAAATCTTAATTTTTTTTCCGTTGGACCAAATTGTTTTAACTTTTTTCATATTATTTTCACTAAAATTCAAATGAATTTTTTCCCATACTACTTTTAGTCAAATAAATTGTAAAATGTAAAAAATGTGTAAATTTTTTTGTAATTTCATTAAATTTAATTCTTCACTTTACACTATATTTTATCATCAAAAGATAATTTATTTGACCAAAAGTAACATTGCAAGACAAAAAAAAAAATTTTAATTTTAGTTTTAGTGAAAATAATATAAAAAAAAAGTTAAAAAATTAATGAAAATCCGCATTACCTCTAATCCGACTGAAAACTGTTTGGTGCAGAAAGCTATTAAGTCTGACCGTTTGTTATTAAGAACATAAGAAGATCGGTCAATGTCCTTTCAAGGCCTGAAATGGCCATTTCTTTTGAGTTTTTTTTTTTTATTTCAAACTTTTCCAGCTCAAGGATGGCTATCGCTACTGTCGAAATATTTGGGAATCATCATAACATAAAGCGTTATTTTGAGCAACCGACCCAAACACCTTTTTTTTTGTGAGGAGCCTCAGTATACAAACATACATTTTTTACTGATAGATAGATGAAGGCATGGCAACATTTATATATATAGTGACCGCCACTTGGTCCCATTGCACCTACATATCAAGTTTCACTATCAAAACATGTACAGCTCAGAAATTACAATGATTTCTGAAAAGTCGGCGTGGATAAAGTGCGACACGCCAATTTTTTTAAGGGTTCTGGCAGTAACCATATGAACTAATCTACCAAATTTTATTCTTTTACTGTAAATTTTGATTTATATACTTTTTACGGATTTGTGGGCGTGACAAAATTTATATAAAAAGTGACTGCGACTTGGACCCATAGCACCTCCATACCAAGTTTGACTATCAAAATGTTCACATCTCGGGAATTAAAATTATTTCTAACCGATAGCCCTGGCAGCTAGTGCTTACTAAGTTATAATTGTTAAATTGTAATTAACTATAATACATAAATAAATAAACAAATGAAATAAAATTATTTCATGCACATTTTTTGCAAAGCTGTCGATAGTAAGCGTATGAACTTAATTACCAAATTTTAGTATTTAAATATGAGAATCGTCTGATTTATAGAAGTTCTATTGATTTGTGGGTAAAAAAGTGGCGACCGTGGCGTAGTGGGCAGAGTGTGTGGTCCATATGGGAGAGAATTCTGGTTCGAATTCCACTTGACACAGAAAGTTCATTTGAATTAATTTTTCTCTTCGGCCGTCACCTCTCTGCTGACAATGGCAAACCTCAGAGTGTAAAAACTGGACCGCCTCTTAGAGCACCTGCATATGAAGTGTTACTATCAAAACGCGTACATCGGAGGAATAAGTATGATTTTGAAAAAGTGGGCGAAGATATGGGGCGACCACGCCCATTTTTTAACAGTTGCCGACAGTGACCTTATGTACAAAATTATCAATTCTTAGTCTTCTACGGTAAAAGCCGTCTGATATAAAGCATTTTTACTGATTTGTGGGCGTTAAAAGTGGACGTGACAACATTTGTATATACATAATGACTGTCACTTGGATCCATAGCACCTGCATGCTAAGATTCCCTATCAAAGCGTGTACAACTCAGGAATAAGCATGATTTCGAGAAGTGGGCATAAATATAGTTTGGCCATGCCCATTTTTTGTGCATTGGCCGACAGTTATCAAATAAACTAAATTACCAAATCCTAGGTTTCTACGGCAAAAGCCGTCTGATATAAAGCATTTTTACTGGTTTGTGGGCGTTGAAATTAGACGTGACAACATTTATATATACATAGTGACTGCCACTTGGATCCATAGTACCTGCACACTAAGATTCACTATCAAAACGTGTACAGCTCAGAAATAAGCATGATTTTGATAAAGTGGGCGTATATATAGTGTGGACATGCCGATTTCTTGTACACTTGGCTGACAGTAATCATTTAAACTAAATTACCAAGTCTTAGTCTTCTACGGCAAAAGCCGTCTGATATAAAGCATTTTTACTGATTTGTGGGCGGTAAAAGTGGGCGTGGCAACGTTAATATTTACATAGTGACTGCCACTTGTATCCATAGCACCTGCGTACCAAGATTCACTATCAAAACTTGAATATCTCAGGAATTAAAATGATTGCTGAAAAGTGGGCGTAGGTATAGTGTGACCACGCCCATTTTTGTACAGTCACCGAAAGTAACTATCTGAACAAAATTACCAAATCTTAGTTTTATATGATTAAAACCGTCTGATATATAGTTTTTTTTTTTTGTTTGTGGACGATAGTTTGTGGACTTCCAGAATGTTGCTTCAGTATCCCTAAAAATTTCATAAAGTTTGGTTCGGTGGTTTTTGAGTCTATACGTGATATACACACATATCCACATACCCACTACATACATTCATTTTTATATATATAGATTATTGTTGTTGTTTACGCTTGTGTCAAACATTAAGCGTGTCTAGCGGCGCAAGCTAGCGGGGATGAAAAGTGTTAACGTAAGTATGAGTGAGATAATTTGCTTATCGGAATTTTTGATTTTCAAGTGCATGTTTAGCTACGTTTAAAATTCTGTGGAATTACGCATTACGGAATTACGTGGTTTTACGCATAAATTTAGTTTTATGTGTTTGCGTATTGGTGGTCTTTATGATTTCTTTGAAAGAGTGTTGGGAAGTTGTAGAGACTTTAAGAGTACACTACACCACTATTGTTTTCTGACTTTTTTTATACGGCTGATAAGTTTGCAGATCTAGACATAGTATGAACTTAGTTCCAAAATGACTTCCGTTTCGTGAAACATCCGAACGCATGCTTAAATTAAAAAAGTTGTTATAAATTTGAGTTGAATAAAAATATGTTTTATTTATTTCTACTATACCAATAGATACCTTTTCGATGATACTTATACACTTATCACAAATATATCTCTGTATCGTATGAAAATGTTTTAAAAGAAGCGAATTAAACGTCCAACACGCTGCGATTTGCCCATATGTGGATTATAGTTTTGAATTGAAACAATGTGAAAAGTTGAACTTGGCAGGCACAAAAACAGTTGTACAGTCAACCAGCTTAATTTGTGTACAACATACAGCTTCATATTTCGTGCAACTTTTCAACACGGGCATGTAGTCTATGATTTTTTTTAAATTTTGTTAGGAAAACTTAAATATTTCGTGCAACTTTTGGATTTTAATTTGATAGAAGTGAACATCGTACTATTTTCAATACCAGCTAAAGTTGCACACTTCATGCAATTTTTTTCTCCGGGCATGTAGCTTATGACTTTCTTAAATTTCGTGCAGAAAACCTAAAACACTGCATGCGACTTCTTCGTTCCAACACGATTGTGTGGTTTTTCTACAAATACGTTTAGTTTTCAAAATGTCGCATGTAGAAATTTTGTAAGAAAAAGTAGCTCTGTGCAGCTAGTTTTGTTGTCTCTGCGTAGATATTAACCCAAATATCATATAACTAAAATTTGGTGGCCTTAGGTGTTACCGGTTGTGTGATCTTAAGTAACTGCTCTGTTCTAAGTTCCGAGTCGGAATAGCGTAAAATTCGGAGCTCAAATCCTATCGGATTTATGATGGTGGTCTGAATTCCGATCGTAAATGGAATGCTCGAAACAAAATGAAAATAAATTAGAATGTGTCAAAATCAGCAATTTTATTGGAATGTGAGAACCACGTGTACGAAAAAGTAAATCGGAAGATTCTACGCGATCACAGCAATTCTTTGGATTTTTCTGATTCAGGGTATGTAGCAACTTATAAGGTTTATTTAATATCATTAGATGATGTTTCATTTAAATTTATTTCACACAATAGTCTAAATAAGGGTGCATTTAATTTGGTTTTAAATGATTGATCGGTTCCCACAATTATTCAACTGATCACAACTTTACGGTTCCTTGCTGAAGGAGGCTATCAGCGTTTAGTGGAAAATGATACAAACATAGCTTTTAGAAGAATACAGTGTCGAAAGTGGTCCCGAACACATAAAATTATATGGACCGACTCTTTTGCCCAAAAAGGATTAAGCTAGGCATTCATTTTTATATATATAGAGATTTATAATAATATTTATTATTTATTTATAATAATATCTATTTTTTCTCTTTTGAAATTTATTTAGTCAGAACATATGTAAATGAAAAAATTAATTTAAGTTAATTATAGAAAAGAAACTAAAAAAATTATTGTTTGAAGTCTTTTTTACTTTCAAGTCTGGGCAATTTCGCACGGCTCTCTAATGTCGTCGCCATAACAGCCTCTACATTTTCCGGTATAACCCGTTTGGAAACGCTAGCTAGCAATTGAACATGTCGTTCCGTTCCTTGTATGTGTGATGCAATTTTTGGATTATTAAACGGTGGATCATCTTGATTTAAATATTCTTTCAATGTATCGTACGGAATGCTTCGCGTGAATGGTGGTTCAAATACGTTATTTATGTCATTAATATTGATCATTTCCGTGTAACTTGTGCAATTAAACTTTATATCTGGTTTTTTATAAGCTCTAAGTTGCGTTGGGTCGTCAACATCTGTTCGATAGCGTAGAATTATGTGAGTCGCGCTTTTCTTTGCTATTATCAAACAACATTGATAACAAGATATTTTCCGAATGCGCATAATATGAATTATCTGTAATTACTTGATTGACAATTTTGCGTAAACGAGGTTCTAGAAATCGTGACCAACTAATGAAGTTGAAAAACAATGCACTGCCGTACACGACAGAGCTGTAATACTTGATATTGAAGTACATTGGCACATAACATTTAATTATAAATTCAACCAGAATTCTTAAATTTGCATCTGGATTTTCCGTTGTCACATATAATCGTAATAATCTAGCGGCCTTGGTGAGCCACCGAGAATGTACAATTTTCCCTGGTTTGATGTTAGCCAGATCCACCGAAACCACGCCGCTAGAAATTGTATGGGCCATGTCGTATAAGTACTTCGAACCGGTGGAAAATTAAATTTTGTTCTGGAGCGGGGGCATATTTTGCAGCTCAATTTTCTGGAAGCCGTCCACCACCTGGAAATATATAATAATAAAATAATTAAAAATGGTTGACAATTATAATAAATGAGTGATAGCAATAACTTACCGGAAGAGTTTCACAAGTTTCGATTTGACGGCTCAGTTTTCCGGTTGCCGATCTTGGTCCAGTGCTGGTTGATTTATCCAAAGTTTCAAACAAATGCCGAAACGGAAGTTCGTTGAAGTGTAGAAGGCAAACGAACCAATGCAATGGTCTTTTTAACAGCAATTCGAATCGTCGTATAATTCCACCGTGTGGGCCAGTGTTTGTTGGCTCACCGTCAGTGCATATTCCAATTAATGCATCCAGTGATATATTTTTATCGTTGAAAAAATCATTTAATTTGGTTGTTTTGTATTCAGCGGTTTCATGTTCCAGTCTTACGTAACCAATCAATTCAGAATTGGGTTCTCTCAATATAACAAGATGAGGTTCTTTTACCATCCTAGTATGATACTTCTCATCAACTTTAGCTGTCGTTAAAGTATCATCTTTTCTGCCATCGAATGAAAACGCTAACAAATTGGTATGATCTAACCCTTTGTGAACCACTTCTTGTCTGCATTTCTCTTTTTCCCTGCGAACTTTCGATTTATCCATGATGAGAGGTTTGCCATGCTTATTTTTCATTTTAAAATCTTGGAAAAGAGCGGTTCCCATGCCGATGCTACTCTATCAGGCACACCAAATCTGTCACATACCAAGGCAAAGTTAAAACAATCGTATCTCTCTGTGTATTGTGAACTTGTGCTTGTATCCATATCCTCTTGAACCGGTGGCGGTGCGTATGTTGAATCATCGGGATCTTGGTATGTTGGCATTGATGACATAGACGTTGCTCCTTGCTCTTCAGTTTCCATCACAACTGCATCCATTGTTAGTCTTCTCTGATAATGTTGATTGTGCATGAACTCTTTGAGGCGTTCGGGAACCCAGCCGCATGCACATGGAGCTGCCTTCAAATCGCATTTACATGTTCCAATGTAAAAAATTGTTTCCAGAGATTTTACATACTCTGTAAATTGTTGGGTTTTGTTTCTTCTCTTGATTTGCTCTTGATACTTGTCAAGCAATTTATTCAATTTATTAAATACACTTTTTTTCAGCATTATTCCATACCAAGTTTTTCCCAAATTCCATTCACCTTATATTGTACTTGAATAGAGAATGATTTATGGGAAAACTTTTTTTGTTCGGTTTTAGCACGTTCGCTTAAGTAAAAATAATATCTCAAGATATCCAGATGGGTTGGTAAATTAAGATCAGTCAAATCAGTAGACACATCAAAAACAGTAACATCGTGCTTGGGTATATGACTCATTGGGTTTTCGATAGTTGTTGTTGCTTCATCTTGCGGTGTAGAGGATGGTGGATTCATTGTAAACTTTTTGATTTGGAATGGTCAACTTTACTTATTATTTTTTTTTTAAATATTTTTTTATCTGAAATTAGCACTTCACACTTTGAGTTCTTCACAACGACTTAATGCATTCACAAAAACTGTTGCGTTATATATGGTCTACGAGACGAGGTAATAAGAATGAAGTGGTAATTTCAATTCTACCTGCTGTGTCTTGTGGTGACTTAAAAACGCACACAAGCAATTTTAGGATCTGCAATTGTGTCACGGTGATACCTTCATTTTTTAAAAGGGTTGAATAAATTTCTAAAGAGAAAAAAAACTCCAAAAAGAAAAAAACATAGGCATTTCGCTGATTTTTTCATGTAAAGTGCCAAAACTGGCGATTTTTTGAAATGTTTGTATGGGGAACCCCCAGGGGGTTCCAGGGGATGTGCCACTGTCACGGGTGGGTCGGGCCTCCAAAGTTAGTGGGGGTCGGTCATACATTTGGACTCGATTGGAGCACTCTAAATGGGTCAAAGTGGGATTTTTCAAAATTTGCCCCTATCCAAAAGTTCGACCCAAATTGGGGGACATCAGAATTCGTTTTAGAGGTATGGTTCCTTCGGCAAAGTTTCTTATTTTAATCCCTAGAATACGATTTTCACAGAGCAGTGGGCGATTTTTTTGCCTCCCCACAAATCGACCCGGCCTAATGTTCATATATTGCTCCTGGTTCCAACGTAGAGGTACATTTGAAACATTTGGTTTCGATAAATAAAGTGTGTTTCAAGTGTCGCTTGGAACTGCTGCACCGAAAACCCTGCAATATTATTGCCTTCATCTGAATGCTCATCTGCTAATTCATTTTTAAACGAGCTTGCAAGTCAAGGACTTTTTCAATTAAACAGCCACTTTAACAAGAATAGCCGTTTGTTTGATCTTGTATATTTTGACGACAGCAATATTATTTCAGTTTCAAGGACAGATCCACTCGTGCTTTCTGAAAATCGGTACCATCCAACTTTAGAAATTGCTCTTAATTTTCCTAAACAATCTGTCAAGAATCGTATTGCTCAACCTCCTGCTGAGTTAAATTTTAAAAGAACCAATTATGTTTTGTTAAAAAGCAATATATCTAATACTAACTGGACATCCATACTAAATATCGTTTATACATAAATATCGCCAGAAAACCTTGTTTCGGATGTCTCTGTTTTCAATAGAACTCTCAATGATTGTTTTATATCTTTAGTTCCCCAGAGAAAAGCCTGTTTAGCATCTGGTCCTGTATGGTTTACTGAAGAACTGAGAAAACTCATAGCACTACAGATTTTGGTTCTTATACCTCTATTAACTACAAGTATCGTTAATTATGCAAGCAATCTTACGATATTTATTTAATAAAAGTAAAATTAAACATCAAATCTGATGCCAAATCATTCAGGAACATTGTCAACACAAAACGCAAGATTGATTCCTATCCTTCTTTTATGAAATATAAAACTGTTGAATCGGCAAATGCTTCTAATGACTTTCGGTACTCGTTGACGTTGTTGCGGTTTGGGATGTAGGCGGCAATGCATTTGGATCCATTGTATACTTTTACTAAAACAATTAAAAAATAACTGAAATTAGTATATTTTAAAACACTTGGTTTGAATATATTTTTTCCACCTACAAATTGGTAAATACAGAGTGGTAAAAATGGTGAGAATTTTATTTATATTAGTCGCTTTTTTTTTATTACTCACTATGTGGGCCTTTTTATTTAATTAAAAGAGTATTTAATTAATTTCTGCTGTTCACTTACCGTGTGCTTCGCTTTATTAACTTGAAAAACGGACCAAACTTAAAGCTGATGTTATAGGGAAAAAATCATTTTTTGAAAAGTGGGAGCCTCGAAAATCGAGATAGACCTATGGTTCCTTCACCAAACTTGCTTAGAATTGTCCATAGAATCATCCTAGGGGGCGGCTCTAAGCGAATTTTTCGGCTCCATACAAATGGGGCCGCCCTAATATACACGCTATAGATATATTTTGATTATCCAGAGCAAGACCTCGTCTGTCACAGCACATGTATGAGCTCGACCTCGTCCGTCTACCCTGGCATATGGGAGCACCGCTCTAATCAATCATTCTATTTACTACTAAGAAGGTAACCGGATTGCAACTGTATATTCCTGAAAACTTGGCAATTGTACATTTTATAATAATTTAATTGTACTTAAATAAATTTTATTTATTTTGTTTCATATTAATTGCTATAAAGCCATATGTGCTTAGCATTCAAATAAATAATAATAATAAGCAAGTGGACGTACATACTTTGAATATATGCATGTGTTTAAGCAAGTGTACATACATAATTTGTGTGTATGTATAGGTGTTTAAGCAAGGGGACGTAAATATTTTTCGTGTTTCGTTCGTGTGTGTTTTTGTTGTTTTCGGTTGCTGAAATGTTCTCGAAGCTTCTGTGTGTATTGTTATTGTTTAAGCAAGTTCACATATGTACATATATACATATGTAAAACCTATCAAAGTTAATCCAGCGGTGGAGATTTATGGGGTATTATTAACTTAAGCTAGTATGATTTAGTAGAGGGACTAATAACCCAGATGGCACCCAACCAAATAATTGTTTACATTGTCACTCGGTGTGTGTATCTATAAAAATGCTGATGTTGCAGTTTTTTTTTTTGTTTTGATATTCTTAAAGCAGAACTCTAAGCTAAGCTAAGCTGATATACATAAATACATACATAGAGCTTATCAGCGTGAAGCACGCATAGAAGCATGATCTACATATGGTTTTATTTTTGTTAAACACCAATATATACAGACATAATACATGTTGACTTGTTTGCATATATTTGTTGATGCCTCATCGTTTTTTTTCCCGAAATTTTATTTTTTTGATGTTGTTAGCGGCATAACCGTCTCCCCTACTCGAAAAATGATGAAACGGGAAAATTCAGTCTTAGTATTTCTTGCATGTGTTGAGGCGAATTGGTAATTGGGAATTGGTTGGAACGAGGTTGGGTGTGAGATAGGAGGGAGGGAGATAAAGAGACTGGGTTGGAGATAGATAGACAGAGATAGAACTATACAGCTGATATGTATTTTCTGATGTAAGATGTATATGTGTGCGTGTATAAAAAAGTATAAAAGGCTCGCAAATTAATTCATCACCATCAGTTTTCTTCAATCAATCAATCTGATAATACGTCATCAACAACATCAATAAAAGTGTAAAATTGTGTATCTTTTATTTCTTAAACCAAAGTGTAAATATTTTCAACTTATAAAATGTATAAATTTTTGTGTAACGAATGTGGCCAAATTTTCGGCAAAAAATTTAATTTAGATCGTCATATTCAAGTCAAACATAATAATAACAATTCCCAACATTTTCAGTGTGATATTTGCAAGAAAAATTTATCCCGAACTGATAAGTTAATAGAACATAAACGTAAAATGCATGTCGTTTCTACAAACAATGATGCATCTACGTCTAGTGGCCTAAGTGTTAGTGTGGAAAAGAAATCCCAAAGGTCTATTGCAACACCTGCAAGAAAGATATATTAACGAAAGATTGGTCTTATCATTTAAGAACAAACGCTCATAAAAGAAATTTTAAATAGTAAATGAAAATCTTACTGGAATTACGTCAGTATTTAATGAACGCATAGAGTCGTTTATTTACAAAATTAACAATGAGGCTTTATTAATTCCAGAGGAGTTTTTAGCAAACAGTAAAAAGGTCATTGTTAAAACTCTTCAAGAAATGTTGGTGAAACATACAATTTTTAAGTTTAACCTGGAATTATTTTGTGAATACATTAAAATGACCGAAGATATGGCCACGATAGACCTCAAATCATACCAAACAAAAATGATGATGATTCAACAAGCGACAGATTTAGATGTTTGTTAGCTGCTGGCTGCAGCGTTTGTGCGATTTGATAGACAGACGAAATAAACAATTGCTTAACTTCAATTTTGCTTTGAAAGCGTTTAAGTCTCTAATGAAAATTACAGGTTACATTAAATAATTATAAATAAGAATATAAACTTACATTCTGTCTTCAAATGGTTAAAATAGTTAATTAGTCAAAAAATAGTTCCAACGAACGTGCGCTTATGGCGTCTTATAGTAGTACAATAAATTATATCAATAAAATTTCAGAGTTGTATTTTTCGTTTGCATGGGTTGCCATCGTCCTCACATTCCACCCGCCGTGAAGGTCCTTCGGGGGCTTCACCAACAACATCCAATACTGCAAGTTTCGAGACTGGTCGTCGTATAGTTGATCCTTCTGTTTTGACTTCCGCAATGCGTATTATGCCGTCTTTTGCCGGTACGGTGGACACAATTCTGCCTTTCCTCCACTGGCTTCGTAGTAAGTTTTCGCCACAAATTAGAACGATATCTCCCTCTTTAATTGGTTTTTGCTGAGTGAACCACTTGGTACGTCTTGTGAGGGTTGGTAGATACTCTCGCAGCCAACGCCGCCAAAAGCAATTTTTTAGTTGTTGGCTTATTCGGTACTGTTTTCTAGTACATACATTTTCTTCACCGGGGGTTTGAGTCGAATTGGTTGATCCTAGTAGGAAATGGTTGGGGGTCAGTGGGTGTTCATCCTTGTGTGAAATTGGTAAGTGTGTTAACGGTCGACTATTAACAATATTTTCCGCTTCAATCATCAAACTCCGTAAAGTTTCTACCTGTGGCGCCTGCTCTTTTAAGGTTTTAGCTAGAACCCTCTTAGTTGCTTGTATAAGCCGCTCCCAGCATCCTCCACTACTCGGGTTTCCAGGACAGTTGAACTCCCACTGGATCTGATTTTTAGATAACTCATTTTGAATGTGATGTTGGTCGAAAATATCTTTCATCTTTCTTATCTCACCGTCGGTGCCGACGAAATTAGTTCCCATGTCGGATCGTATTTTGATTGGAATCCCTCGTCGATTAACAAAGTTTCTGATACATATTATACAGGCGTCAGTTGAAAGATCTGCGGCTAATTCGATGTGGATTGCTCTTGAGTCAAACACGTGAATAATGCCGCCCATCTTTTCTCCCTTCTTCGTCCAATCGATACGAACATTGGCCCAAAGTAATCTAATTCTGAGAAGGTAAATGGTGGCATACGAATGGAGTTACACGGTCTGATGGCAGCTGGCCCATTAAAAGAGGTTTCGGTTTGGCTCTATCATTTTTGCATTGTTGTCAAGTAACTTTTATTCGTTTGACCGTTGCACGCAACCGAGGAATCCAAAACTTTCTTCTTATTTCGTTGACAATTAACTCTTCATCTTTTGATGGTGAAATTTATCGTGGTAATGTCTGACCACTAAATCAGTAAATGGGTGTTTTGTTGGCAATATGATTGGGTGTCGGGTTGTCTCTGGTAAGGAAAGCGCGTAGTTAAGTCTACCAAAAATACATAAAATACCATTTTCGTTAAGCTGTGGTGATAACTCAAAAATACAACTATCTCTTGACACCGTCAGGCCATTTTGTACCTCAGCTATCTCTTTCGAATATTCTTCTTGTTGTACAATTTTACACAAAGTAATCTCCGCCGTTTGTATCTCTTTGGTTGTTAATTCGGAACTTAAGTAGGTAATTTTAGTACGATTTATTTTTTGACGTACAATTCGTAACGGTCTCAATATCCATGCGATAATTCTTAATAACCTAAGAAAGCTCGAGTATCTCCTAAAATCTACAACTTTCTCTGTGCCACTTATTAGAAAACAACTGCGCTTTTCCTCAATCGTACTGCTTTGGTAATTTTTTTTAATTGGCCACGAATCTTCACTTTCTTTTAAGAATTCCGGTCCCTCTATCCATTTACTGGTTGGCTCATATTCAACTGGAAACTTGGCTCTAGTCGCCATATCTGCTACATTTAATTTCGTAGGTAACCATTGTCGTTAGTTGACTCAAGTATTTCGATGACCCTGTGAGCGACAAATGGTTTATACTGCCTATGATCTGATTTGATCCACGACACAACTGTTTTTGAATCCGTCCAAAACACGGTCTTCATTGGCCGAACTGAATGGCTCTCAACAATAGTATTTCTTAATCTGGTTCCCAAAACGGCCGCTTGCAACTCCAGGCGAGGTATCGAAAGCAGTTTCAGTGGCGCGCATTTCGTTTTTCCCGCAATAAAACATACATAAATTTTTTCAAACGTACTAATACGCCAGTAAGCAACTGCAGCGAACGCTGCCTCACTTGCATCCACAAATACATGCAACTCCAAAGTGGCATTCGAGTTTATAAGACTTGGAGAATAGCATCGATGCAAATGAAAACGATCAACCATCTTTAATCTGCTTACCCAATGTGCAAAACGAGTAAATATCTGTTTTGGAACCTCTTCATCCCAATTTGTTCCTGTGCGCCAGAGATTCTGAAGGAGGATTTTCCATAAATCAACAAATCAGCTAGCATTCCAAATGGGTCGTAAACGGACATAACCAAGCTTAACAACTGTCTTTTGGTCGGGCATTTTCGGGCTGTAATAATTTCTGGATCCACACGATGCATGTTTAACTTAAAGATGAACTCGTCTCTCGAACTATTCCAAAACATACCCAGAACTTTGTCGACGTTATTCAATGCTTTAATATTTTTGCTTACTGTTTCTGTGTAAACCTCACTATTTAGATGACTTTGTACTCGTGATGAATTCGACAGAAATCCGCGGAGTTCAAAATTTGCTTCAGCATGTGTGCGCTTTACTGCACTTCCGATCGATAATGCATCGTCTTCATCGCAAAAGCTTGCCACAAAGTCATCCACGTAATGGCTTTTCAGTACTGCATCTATAACTTCTGGTCGATCAGATGCGACTTCCACTGCATTTTTATTTTTTACATACTGCGCGCTGCAAGGCGAGCAGGTCGCGCCGAAAATCATTGCGGTCATGACGTATGTTTCTGGTGGCTCATCCAAGTTATCGTTCCACAAAAATCGCTAACTATGAGTGTCTTCTTCTCTGATTCGGATTCGCAAAACAAAACTTTCATCGAAGATTGGTTTTCATCTGGGCCCTTCAACAGTTGTGTATTTAGCGAGATTCCATCCATTTCAGCCGCAGCATCAAAAACTATCCGAAATTTACCAGGCTTGTTTGCGTTAAAAACTGCGAAATGTGGCAAGTACCATGTCTTTGGAGTTTTTACCACCGCTTCTCTTAGGGACAATTTTCTTGCATAACCCTTTTGGATATAGTCTTTCATTGAATTACAATAGGCTTTAGCGAAATCAACATTTCTTCTCATTTTACTTTGTATGGAAACAAGACGCCTCTCAGCCATTTTTTGATTATCTGGAAACACAACTTCATCAGATTTCCATAGCAAACCAGTTTCATAAAAGTTGCCCACTTTCTTTGTTGTTTCTTCCAATATCTTCTTAGCACGACTGACATCCTTAGACTCAACCACTTGCTTGCAGACTGCTGTGCCAAAGTTTTCCGTAGTAAAATAATCTGCCACTAAATTTTCAAGGCTTTCCTCGTTGCTCTCATGAGCGTGCATGATGATTGACAGTTGATATTTCGAAGTGTCTATAGCGGTTTTACCATAAACGACCCATCCCAGTGGAGTGTTGGCGGCTATAATAGTTTGATCAGCTTTAATAGTCTTTGTATTTGGTATAACATGATAGTTATCTAAACCGAGCAAAATTTTTGGACTTGCTTTACAATACTCTGCTATCGGTAAATTTTTCAATTCATGATATATATCGTGCAACTCTTTCAAATTTATCGTTTGCACTGGAAGATTTAAACTTGGTACAGTTTGGGCGTTCAGATCAAACCACTTGCTTTTCTTGTTTACTCCTTTAGCTTGAACCATCAATGGCATCGATGACAATTTTGTCGCTTTTCCACCAAACCACTGCAAAGACAGAGATTTCTTTTCGGCCTTGTAACCCAGCTCATCAGCCAGAGCTTCATCTATTAGCGTCACTGACGATCCTTCGTCCAGAAAGGCAAACGTTCTTATGACACGATTATTTTGACCTCGGATCTCGATAGGAAGCACCTTAAAAAGCAGCTTAGTAGTTGTATAATCAAAATTGTTCACGCGCGTCGTCGTGACTTGCTGCGTTTCCGTGCTGCTGCTGACCTTTGTAGTTTCATTAAGAAGAAAGTGGTGCATTTTCTTGCAACCAGTCTCATTGTAGATCTTTTTGCGTCTGCAATTGTTTATACCGTGTCCTTTTAGCAAACAAAAAAAGCACAGCCTTTTGCTCTTAACCATTTCCCAACGTTCCGACGTGGATTTGTTTAAGAAACGACTACATTTCGACACAAAATGCGGTCCGCTGCATTTAACACAGATAATCGGCTTTGGCGGTAGTGCTGCACATTCTTCGCACACTGCTAGAACTGACTTTGTACCAGGCCGTTGTTGGGCTGTTGGCCTACCGGTTGTAGTGGGCATCGCTGAAGAACTTAACGTGGCCTTGCATATTATTTTCGCAACCTGTGCGATCCATTCACTAAAATTCACTAAAGTTGGATATGGCCTAATTCACATTGAATGACTCGACCATTCTATTCGCTTCGTCATTGGCATCTTAGAAATCAGCTCCTCAAGTAATGTAGGATTCCCCAAATAATGAGCTGCGTTGGCAGTTTGCAAAAACGTTGTTAAATTCTGCACTTTTGTAGCGAATGGCACCAAACGCTCTAAGTGGTTTTCGGCTATAGGAGAAATCTCTCTTACTTTCTGAAGTTGACTCCTTATTAGAATTTCTGGTTGACCAAATCGAAACTCAAGATTTTCCAAAACTCTTTGGACATTCTGTGGATTGATTAAAAGGCTTCAACTTCTTCACGTGCCGCTCCTTTTAAACACTTCTGCAGACGGAACGTATTTTCCAGCATTGTATATCCATATGCATTAGTAGTTTCATAAAATGCTGTTTTAAAAACAGGCCATTGTTCGGGTCTGCCCTTAAATGCAGGCAATTCCACAAGCTTGCGTGGAATGGCATACCCAGTGTATGAACTAGAAATGCCTTGGCTTGGCACTGAGGGCGGTGTCGGAAAATATGCAGGAGTGTTCGAAATTGCTGAAGCTGGTACTGATGAAGTCAAGTCTAGAAAATATATAGGCGTGCTATAACTGGTTGTTGTTGCTGCAGCGGCAACCGATGTGCTCATAGCCGGAAAATATACAGGTGTGTAATAACTGGTTGTTACTGCTGCTGTTGCAACCGATGTGTTCATGGCTGGAACAAATGTGTTCTGTGGTACTGTTAAAACGGCTGAAGTACCTAAAAACGAATTCGCAGGATTACTCGCTGCACTTACCAATGACTGACTTCTATTATTTTCTTGTTCTAACGACGTTGACCCACTGACTTGCCCTTTACCTAATCGCTTCACTAGATCTGCTCTTTTTTGTTCAGATTCAAGTAGTAGTCTCGCATTGAGCTGGCTGCTCACTTCGAGCGTCTTTAAACGCTCCATTAAAGTTTTAATTGTACTACTTGCATCTGTAAACTCTGACGACTCTTTTATTGTGTCATTCAAACTCGATTCTGTTGAATCATAGTCGTTATTCGACGACCCCGATGGACCATCTATATTTACATAAAATTCTTTTAAATATTCTGGCAAATTCCTTTATTTGGCCGACTACTTTGTTTCGGCATAACCTCAAAGATATAATTTAAAGAAAATGTACATACGGCGTTGGCTACAGCGTATATGTATGTTTATGGAAGCGGGTTGCTGGCGGCGCAGGCAAATACAAAATGGCACTGTAAGAAAATGTTCCACGCAGACAGAATAACTCGGCGTTGCTAGGAGCAGACCTCAACCAAACGTTCCGGGCAAGCTAAAGTTGTTAGTGTTTGTATGAGCGGGTTACTGGCAGCGCAGGCAAAAGATGACGCTTCACACAGGCAAAAGAGACATAATTTACTGGCGAATTCCTCGGGAGAAGCGGCAATGTATGTTGTAAATGTGTGTGTGTGTGTAAGCGGGCTGCTGGTAGCGCAGGCACAACGATGACGCTTCACACAGGCGAAAAAGACACAATTTTGTAGATGTCCTCTGCAGCGTTGGCAATGTGTTTTAACTGTGTGTGTAAGCCGGCTGCTGGCAGCGCAGTCAACTACAAAATGGCGTCCGTACCTAGCGCTCCACTAGGCAAAAGGCAAAGACTTCTTGTGTGTGTAAGCCGGCTGATGGCAGCGCAGTCAACTACAAAATGGCGTCCGTACCTAGCGCTCCACTAGACAAAAGGCAAAGACTTCTTTTTTAGAGGCAGATCTGTCCAAGATCTGTCCAACTATAAGGCACCAATATCTCCAGACGAAGCACTTCCATCGAATAATAGAATTAAAATTTGTTAGCTGCTGGCTGCAGCGTTTGTGCGATTTGATAGACAGACGAAATAAACAATTGCATAACTTCAATTTTGCTTTGCAAGCGTTTAATTCTCTAATGAAAATTACAGGTTACATTAAATAATTATAAATAAGAATATAAACTTACATTCTGTCTTCAAATGGTTAAAATGGTTGATTAGTCAAAAAATAGTTCCAACGAACGTGCGCTTATGGCGTCTTATAGTAGTACAATAAATTATATCAATATAATTTCAGAGTTGTATTTTTCGTTTGCATGGATTGCCATCGTTCTCACAATGTTGTTTATATAGAAAAATGTCATAGCATAATTACCAAAATGTCGGAGTTCCAAGAACGTGATAGTGGTTGGGAACTGATAAGAATATCACACTTGGAAATTAACGTGAACGAGTATAAGAGTTTTAAGTTTTGATTAAACAAAAAATAAAAAAAACTAATTTTTATTTTTCAGTTTTAACTTTATTGAATTAATATTAGATCTTCGATCTTTCGAAGTAAATTACTAACTGGTCTTAAAACTATCTTAAGGTGGTATTTAAAATAACTTAATTGCTATTCTTGCAATTTTCTTTGGGATTAATAATTCTTTGGAATTATTAGCCAATGATTATTGAAAATCCATTTCTTCAGAATGAAAGTTAAATTTGTTCATTGCATTTTTGTTTCCATAGAATTTTGTCGGTGCGAACGGAAATGCAATTTATTTTAAGTTAACAAAAGACGAAAGTGCAATGTAAGCTTTTATATTTCTTTTATTGATTTAATAACATTTTCGTTTCCATAGAATTTTGTTGGTGTGAACGGAAATGCAGTTTATTTTAAGTTAACAAAAGACGAAAGTGCAATGTAAGCTTTTATATTTCTTTTATTAATTTAATAACATTTTCGTTTCCACAGAATTTTGTCTGTGCGAGCGGAAATGTTATTTTTATGAGAATGGATGTACTGCAGGTATTCTATGAGTCTGCATATTTGTTATGGGAACGGAAAAGACGTTTGAAAAACATATTATATTATTGCTAAGGGCTTTATTATAACACCCCCACCGTTAGATTGAGGCTCCGACGAAATTTACAAGGTTGATGTACTTTTAAAATATCTAAGTGTTATAATAATGAATATAATAATTAAAAATACAAATACATTTGTACTTAGGTTAACAATTGTATGTTTTCGTTTAGATTGTCTTCATAATTTTGTTGTTTTAAAAATAATGTTTCTAATTTTATGTGTTCAATAGTTACATTTTTTTTTTATTTTTGTCATATAATGGGGCACTATAAATTTATCGCATGTTTTTATATTAAAATTAAAAAATGTTTCATTCTGAACATTGATCTCACAATTTTCAAATCTTATGACAAAGTTTCCTTTGGTTTTAATGGTATATTATTACAATTCTGTTTGACTTCCAAATTGAAGTTTTTGAAGATTAAAATACCTGTTGTTACTTCTCTTATTTCGGTTTCGTTAAAGTAATCTAATTTACAATTGGCTTCTTGAAGATTAATTATGTCTTCGATACATTTATCGTTTAACTTAACTAGATTTTTCTTTTAATTATTTTCTGAATTTATGTTAAATGGTTTATTGTTTTTGTCTAACAAAGTCTTTCTGTTTGTTAGGTATAGGGCTTTATTATTGGCGTTAGGAATTGATTCAAAAACTATTTGTGAATAGTTTTCCTTTGAAAAAATTGGAATTTTAAGTATGATAATAATTATATTGTTTTGAAATGCAACAGTTATTTAAGTATTCACGTAGCTGTCTATGTCATTTATTAGGTCCAGATCGGTTTCGGAAAATATGTTTGAAGGTATGACGTCCATTTTTCCCGAGAATATTATGAGTCCAATGTCTTCGATATGGTCTTGTAATAATGATATGTCGTTATCTACTCTGTAAATAAATTGTAAAAACTCAATCTCGTCTTCGAGACTAGCTATTTTCTTAGGAATAAAATGTCGCATAGTGTTTAAAGAATTTTCTATAACCTTTTGTTGTGAGTTTATATGGTTCGTAATATTTTGAATTTGTGAAGCTAATGATTTATTAATGAGGATATTTGTATCTATTTTTGAATTGAGGTTTCTATCGTTATCTTTTAGTTCAGTCAATAATTTGTCAATCTTTATTTCATCGTCTGAGTCCATTGTTCCAGTTATGTACTTTAGTACTTTTCCAACGAAATTCATAAGTCCTCGTTTTTGTTTTGAATGTGCTATCAATCCATGTATTTTTTCTTTTAGTAGAAAAAACTTCTTTTTAATTGTCGCTAGTGTTATCCGTGCGTTTAATGAAGATGATCTAAGTGTTTCTAAATTTCTATTTATTATGTCAGTAGTTTCTTCGTATTTTCTCATGTTTACTAGGTGTAATATTTTTTTATATTGTTCTATCAGTTTTTGTTCTCCGGTCTTTATAGTTAAATAGCCATTATTGATTGTTAAATCTTGTCCTCATTCAAATCATCTAACTGTTGTCCTTTTACGAAAGTAATTATAGTTAAAATTACCAAAGTTGTTTTGTATGCTGCCATTCTGAATCTGTATGAGAATTAAATTTTGGCGTTTATTGCAGGGTTCGCATTGTCTTGAAATTTTTTCTTAGGTTCAATATGTGATGTGTAATATTTTAGGCCCGTTTTGTTATCAATGACATGGTCAGTATCTATTTTATTTGCAACGATCTTCCTGTACTTTGAGTAGTTTTTTCCACCTCTTATTTCTTTAATGAAATTCGGACCAGGTTCTATGACTTGATCTACTCTGTCTTTATTAATTTTATTTATCACTTGTTCCTTTTTTTGTTGAATTTTGGTTTCAATTTCAGGATATTTGTCTATTGTAATTTCCCGTTAACAAAGTCGATTGGTCTTAAATTAGTTGTACTGTGGATGAAATTGTTATAGAAGTTAATTATGGGGATAATTTTTTCTTCTACTGTATCTGTACTATTTTTGTCGTCATGTTTTAGAAGTCGAATATGTTCGTTGATGGTGTTATGTAATCTTTCTATGTCCGCGTTAGATGTGTGGTTACTGTTAGATGTAAAGTGAATCTGAATGCCTTCGTTGTCTAAGAACTCTTTAATGGGGATGGCCTTAAATCCTTACTCGTTATCTGTTATTATCTTAGTCATTTTGCCTTGGGTACTGATAAATTGTAAGATTTTTGACTTCAATTCTGTCCAAGATCTGTGCATAATTCTATAAGCTTGGGCGTGTTTTGAAAATTTATCGATAAATGTAAGAAATAGTTGTTTTTCAGGGGTATAAAAAAGTATACATGAATTATTTCGTTTGGTTGGCTAGGAGTTTCGGTAATTTTTAGAGGTATTTTTAATGGTTTCCTAGTGTATTTCTCAGTATTACATATTTCGCAATTATTTATAAACATAGTGATTCGTGTCTTCAAATTGGGATGATAAATTTCATCTTGTTGGTTGTTGGTTGTTTCTTTTATGTTCTTCCTCTATCAATCTAGCAAGTTGTTCTTCATCCGCTGTATCTCTAAGTATTTTTTTACATTTAATCACCTTAAGTGTAGGAAATATTTCGCTGTGAACTATTTGGAAAATTGGGTAAAATTCATCGTCTATCAATATGGCATTTAGTCCTTTAGGGTTAAAGTGATTTTTTAAAAGTGTTATTGTTGTTTCTCTATCTTAACCTTTAGTATATATAATTTTTCTCCTATTACTAAGTACATTTATATTCCTTATTTTAATGATCCTGATAAAGATTTATTTATCACTAATTGATTTTTGAATATGTTAATTGGGGATGAAGTTTCCTTTATTGTTGTAGGACTGGATTCTAGGGTATTTATATTAATACATTCGGGTTCAATTCTAGATAGTGCGTCTGCATTACAGTTTTTTGTTCCTTTCTTGTATTTTATTTCATAGTCAAATTCAGATAGCTGTAGCCTCCATCTTATTAATTTCGAATTTGTTTCCTTAATAGAGAAAAGCCTTGTTAGGGGTTTATGGTCGGTTTTGATCAAGAATTTACGTCCAAAGAGGTAAGGTCTAAAGTATTTAGTAGCCCAAACGATTCCTAATAGCTCCTTTTCTATTGTGCTATAGTTGATTTCATGTTAATTAAGGGTACGGCTAGCGTAACATAATGGGTGATCGGTCTGTGAGAGGACAGCGCCTAAAGCGTAATTGCTAGCGTCTGTGGTAAGAGTGAATTTTTTTGTAAAGTCTGGGTAATGTAGGATGGGGTCATTAATTATAAGACTTTTGAGAGTCTTTAAGCTTTCTTGATATTTAGGATCGGAAATATTAATTTTAGCGTTTTTCTTTAAATAACGAGTCATTGGTTTTGCTATGAGGGAGTAGTCTTTTATGAACTTCCTGTAGTAGCCAGTAAGTCTTAAAAATTGTTTAATTTGCTTGGGAGTTTTGGGAATTGGGAAATTCTTGACGCATTCTATTTTTTTGGGGTTTGCTTTTATTCCTGTTGGTGTTACTATATGTCCGAGGAATTCTGTTTCCTTTTTTAAGAATTCAGACTTATCTAGTTGGATCTTAAGGTTGGCTTCTTTTTAGCATTTAAAAATTAATTTAATTGAATTGATATGCTCTTGAAGAGAGGTAGAAAAGATTATTATATCGTCCAGATAGACGAGGCAAATTTTATTAATGTAATCTCTAAGGACGTTATTCATTAATCTTTGGAATGTCGCTGGAGCTGTCTTCAGTCCAAACGGCATTCGTATAAATTCATAATGACCTCCTTCAACGCTAAAGGCAGTCTTATGAATATCGTCTTCCTCGATCTCTATTTGATGAAATCCTTTTGCTAAATCTAGTGTGGTAAAATACCGGCATCTTCCCAATTTATCTAATATTTCATCGATGTTGGGGATCGGGAATTTGTCATCTACCGTTACTTCATTGAGTTTTCGGTAGTCAATGACAAGTCTCCATTTAGATTTTCCGCTTGCATCGGCCTTCTTAGGCACAATCCAAATTGGTGCTGAATATGGAGAATTACTATTCCTAATTATTTTGTTATCAAGCATTTCTTTTATTTGAGTCTGTACCTCGTTTTTATGAATATAAGGATACCTATATGATTTAGTGTTTATTGGGATGTTGTTGCTCGTTCTAATTTGATGTTAAATGGCTGAAGTAAAAGTTAAATTAGTGTTTTCTTGGTAGAAGATTTCTGAATATTTATTTATTACTGCCATATGTTGTGTTCTTTCTTCGATATTGAGATGATCTCTTCGAATTTGTTCTCTAAGTGGTTTATTTTCTCTTGTATCGATAATGTTAAAGTTTTCACTATCCACCTTCTGTGTGAATACGTGATTTATTCGGACATCAGATTGAGTTCTATTTCGTTGTTTTCTACTGTTTAAATTCTACTGAATTTCTGTTTAAAATTCCTTCATTCACTATTTTCACTATTTTTCTCCTTCCTGTTCCTTAAAATATAATAGTTCGGTGTTAGGGGCTATTTGTATTTTATAACTATGGCTTTCTTCGCCTTTAAAGTAGATATGTAATTTTTGTCCGTTTAATTGTATTGTATTGTCTTGATAGTTAATACAGGCATTTAGTGGTCTTAAAAGGTCGTTCCCAATTAGACCGTCGTAGAAATTGTGGAATTGAATGATGTAGAATTCGATTGTGTCTTAAGTTGTTCCGAATTCAGTGAAAGTTTTTATCTTACCTTTTTTATTGCCATAAATTTCGTGTTGGAGAGTTTTTATTGAAATAGGATTTGTTTGATAAATCCATTTTGGATGGCATATTCATATTAGTATTGAATTAGTTGCACCTGTATCTACTATTAATTTTATAAATCCTAATTTGGTCTTTATTTTTATATGTGAAATTCTTCCGAGACAGAATGACGAAAATTTTCGTTAGAATTGTGCGTTATCTCATGGTTGTTGATGTTCATCAGCTCAGGTATTGGAAATTAGTTGTTAATATTTGGTTGATGGAACATTTGTTGGTTTCTGTGTTGGGGTACGGAGTTTTGTCTCTGATAATTACTATACGATTGGGAATTCTGTATATTATTGGGTCTTCCTTGTGGGCTGAAATTTTGTTTATTGTGTGTAACAAAATTCTGTATGTTTTGTTGACAAGGGTTTTGTTGGTTATGTGAATGAAAATTCTGTCTATTTTGGTAACTAGAACTCTGTTGGCTATGTGGATAAAAATGTTGTCTATTCTGTTGATTGTATCGGTTAGAATTCTGTTTGGTTTGTTGATTAGGATTAAAGCTATGCCAATTTTGTTTCGATATTTTTGGTTCGAAGTTGTTTCGAACAAGATATTGTGAATTGTCTATCCTGAGGTGAGCATATCCAGCCTCGAAAAGGATATTCATGGCTCCTTAGAGTGTGTTTGGATTTCTACAGGCTAATATCGTTTTCATGGGTTCGGGAATTCTTGATTTAAATATATTAAGGGCGGTGCGTGAATTGTTTTGTGTAATTACGTTTGTTGCCTCCTATCCTTGTACGATAACAAATATTGTTTTGTTGTTAAGTCGTCTTTGTTTGCTTTTAATCTCTTCAAAAAATTGTAAACTTGTAGTTTTAAATGTGGTAGCCCTAAGTGAATCGAAAAGGTCGTCACAACTTAATCTGTCTCCGAAGTTATATTGTAGAACATTTTTTACGTCTTTCCATGAAATTGCGTGACAATTTATTTCTATTATTTCCCTAGCTTTCACTTTCAGTCTACTTTTAATTATGTCGGAAAAGAGTCCCTGTGATAATTCGTCATATGTCTGTAATATTGGGTGTGTTTTGTCTATTAAATTTAGGAAATTTTGTAAGTCCCTTGTATCTCCGTTGCATTCTGGGAGATTCCGCAAGTATTTGATAGGATCAAACTTTATTTGGTTAGTCATGATTTTATTGTATATTTTTCTTAATTCTTAATGATAATACAAACATTTTTTATTGTTTTTTACCCCTTAATAGATGCTTGTAGAAATGTAATCTGTATTGGGCCTCCTTCCTGTATTCTTCTAGATTAGGGTCCTCAAATATGTCTTGTGTAATATAAAGGTATATTGGCTTGGCTCCGTCTTTTAGAGGTAGGGCGGTGAATGATGATATTGGTAGGAAACTTTTAGGATGTTTGGTGATATCTTCCGGAAACATTTAGTGTCCGTATTTTTCGATGAGTTTGATTGTTTCGCTAATGAGTGTTTCCTCGTTGTCGTAGTCTGCTTCTGTTGGTGTTCCCGTCTTATTTATTGCTTCCCACACTAGTTGCATGCACTTAATTTTTGCAGCTGTACTTGGCTCTTTGTTTAGTTCTTTCTCGACTTCTTCGTATGATTTTATAGGATTTTTTTTTTATCTTGGCATGTCCAAAAAAGATTGTGCAAAATTTTCGCGTTCTCGTTTTGCACTTAGTGTTTTTTTTTTTTTTTTGGAAGTTTTTAGAGAAATTTTTTTCACAATTATTGTCCACACTTTATGTTGTTTGAAAAATTTTTTTTCCTTTTTCAAAAAAAAAAAAATTTACTGTTTGGAAAAAATGTTGTTTGTCCACACGCGCTTTCAATTTGTTCAATTAGTTAATATGGTTTATTTTACTTTTGCAGAATTTTGTATAAAACTAATATATATTTTTCTTTGTTTGAAAATTTTGTTTAAACATTTTTTTTTTTCTTCCAAAAAAACTTAAGTTATTTTCATTTTTCCTTCTTCGAAAAATGTCACTAAGCTATTTTTATTTTTCCTTCTTCGAAAAATGTTACTTAGTTGTTTTTTTTTATTGATATGCCATTAAGCATTTAGATACACAAACGGATTTATTCTTTATCCTTTTTTGGCATATCCTGCCTACTGCGCCAGTTTTAAGTTTTGATTAAACAAAAAATAAAAAAACTAATTTTTATTTTTCAGTTTTAACTTTATTGAATTAATATTAGATCTTCGATCTTTCGAAGTAAATTACTAACTGGTCTTAAAACTATCTTAAGGTGGTATTTAATAATTCTTTACCAATCTTTTCTTTGATTGTTGAAAATCCATTTCTTCAGAATTAAAGTTAAATTTGTTTATTGCATTTTTGTTTCCATAGAATTTTATCGGTGTGAACGGAAATGCAATTTATTTAAAGCTAACGAAAGACGAAAGTGCAATGTGAGCTTTTATATTTCTGTTATTGATTTAATAACATTTTCGTTTCCATAGAATTTTGTTGGTGTGAACGGAAATGCAATTTATTTTAAGTTAACCAAAAACGAAAGTGCAATGTAAGCTTTTATATTTCTTTTATTAATTTAATAACATTTTCGTTTCGACAGAATTTTGTCTGTGCGAGCGGAAATGTTATTTTTATGAGAATGGATGTACTGCAGGTATTCTATGAGTCTGCATATTTGTTATTGGAACGGAAAAGACGTTTGTAAAAGGTATTATATTATTGCTAAGGGCTTTATTATAACATATAAGCCCATCAAAGGTTCACAATATATTCAACTACCAAAAACATTAGAAAATAAACACGCTTCCATAAACGTCCAAAACATTGATGAATACTGCTTTAAATGGACAATAATATCAGCGTTAAATCCTGCTAGTATACATTCTGATAGATGTTCCAGCTATAATGTTTCGGATATATCAGCCTCAACAGTAAATTTATTAAACACCAGCAACCATCCAAATAATAAACTTTGAAAGCCTTACTTTCCCATTGAAAGTTAAGGATGTTCAAATTTTTGAAGGAATAACGATAGTATAAGTGTGAATGTATTTGGGTTCGACGAAGACCTGAAAAGTATAGTTGAACCATACAAAAGAAGAAAAAAGCACGCATATAAATCTCATTTTGCTGCAAGAAGGAGATAAGATCCATTATATATGGATTAAAAATATATCAAGGTAAAAAAAAAAACATATTTATGATCAAGAAAAGAAAAAACCAAAAATATTCCAAATTTTATCAATGTATTTCTTTTTTTATTTACAGACTATTACGCAGTCAACTTACAAAAGACAATCATGGAATGTTCTTATGTAATGTATGCCTTCAATATTTTAATTCTGCCTTCAAACTAAACCATCACAAAAAGGAGTGCAGCAGGATTGTGACAAAAGTTCCTGATCCGGGAAACAACAAAGTAAGCTTTCAACAAATCAAAAACAAGTTAGATGTACCGTTCGTGATTTATGTAGATTTCGAGTGTTTCCTAATACCAGAAAACATACAGAACTCGGAATCTGTGAAAACTGCACAAACTCATAAGCCGTGTGCTTAGTTATCAAATTAAATGTTCACTTAACAATAGTTTAGATAAGTGCACCTTCTATATTCATAAATAATTTGGTTAGCGATGCAAAAAATTTACAATAACTATTTACAAAACGTTATACCAATGAATTTCCTCACACCGGTTGAACTACCAATTCAAAACACTGTTAATAGCTGTCATATTTGTGAAAAACCTTTAGAAATTGATAGGGTGGCAGATCATTGCCATTTAACAGGTAAATATCGCGGTCCAGCACACAATGATTGCAACTTAAATTTTAAAATTGCCAAATTTTATTCCAATCTTTTTCCATAACCTTTCGTCCTACGATTGTCATTTGTTTATTAAAGAACTTTCATCGATTCCCGGAATAATAAGCGTAGTACCTATAAATAAGGAAATATATATTTCAGTTTCTGAACATATCCATTTTGACGATGGCAATAGCATTGAGTTAAAAATTTAAGATGCATTTAGATTTATGGCTTCTTGTATAGCAAGCTTGGATAATAATTTATCTAACTCAGATTTCCATGTTTTACGTCCTACGTTTATTGATGAAGACGAATTTAATATTATAAAGAGAAAGGGTATATTTCGATATGATTATTTCGATTCTATTGATCGTCTTCAAGAGGAATGTTTACCAGCCAGAGATAAGTTCTTTAATAAACTCACGAATGAAGAATGTTCTATTGCAGATTACGATCATGCGCAAAAAGTGTGGAGCACTTTTATTTGTTATAATTTTAACGACTACTTGGAGCTTTATCTCAAAACAGATGTTTTATTGTTAACTGATGTTTTTGAAAATTTTAGAAATGTATGTAAGTCTATTTACAATTTAGATCCTTGTCAGTATTATACAGCACCCGGTCTATCTTGGGGTTCCATGTTAAAATATACTAAAAATGAATTGGACCTCTTAACTGACATTGATATGGTTAAATTCATTCAAAGCGGGATAATAGGAGGCATAGTTCAGTGCTCAAAGCGCCATGGTAAAGCAAACAATAAATATATGAGTGGTTTCGATAGCGGAAAACCATTAAGTTATCTCATGTATTTAGATGCAAATAATTTATATGGTTAGGCTATGTCTCAGTATTTACCTGAAGGAAAATTTTAATGGGTTCAAAATATTGATTCAATTAATTTAGATGATCATCACGCTGAATCTGATGAAGGATTTATTTTAGAAGTAGATTTAGATATTCCTTTTGATAAACATGATTCTCACAATGATTTACCGATTTGTCCGGAAAACAAAAAAAGTCCCGCAGGAAAACACCAAAAACTAATTACAGATTTAGAATACAGAATTTAGATACAGAAAGAAACTTTGTTACACATTTTGTTTATTTAAAACAATGTTTGAGAAACGGCCTGAAGCTTAAGAAAGTGCATAGAATATTGAAATTCAAACAATCTCCCTGGCTCAAGAAATGCACCGATTTAAATACATTCCATAGAACTCACGCTAAAAACGATGCTGTCATGGTAAAGCCATGGAAAATGTAGAGAAAAGGAAAGATATAAAAATTGTATGCCAGTGGGGAAGTGTTGGAAAAAGATTGGGAGCTAGAAGTCTTATAGCAAAACCGAATTTTCATAGCTCTACAAGGTATACCGATAATATGACAGTCCAACTGGATAGAGTACATATCGAATTTAATAAACCTATATATGTAGGGTTTGCAGTTCTCGACTTGTCAAAGAAAGAAATGTTCGATTTTCATTATGAATATATGGTCCCAAAATATAAAGAAAACTTGAGATTGCGCTATAAAGATACGGATTCATTCATTTATTCAATTAATACCGAAGATTTTTATGAAGATATAATCCACGATATTAATTTGATATTTGATACATCTGATTGATAAAAGATGAAAACAACGGAAAGATAATGAGGGAATTCATTGGACTTAGGTCTAAAATGTATTCTATTAATGTTGCCGGAGATAACGATATAAAAAACCCAAAGGAGTTAAAAAATCCGCATTAGCTAACCTTAGTATTGTTGACTAGAGAAGGTGTTTACTAGAAAAAAAGATATATTCAGACAAAATGTATACATTAAAATCTAAAATTCATCATATATATACTAGAGAAATTTATAAAATAGTGTTAAGCTATTTAGATGATAAGAGATGTATATTACAAGGTGGTGTTGACACTCTTGCGTGGGGTCACTATAAAATTATGTAGTTAATAAGAAAGACTTGTAAAAACTGTTATTAAGATATATATTTTATATAAAAAATAATAATAAAAAGAAAATCAATATGTTTATATAAAATACAATACACATGAGTTTTTTTTTTATTATTTTTCTTTTCAGGATGACTTTATTCAATTAAGAATTTCAAACATAAATGTCCACAATTTATAGTGCTAAACTTTTAAAATTTATAATTATTATAACAAATTTTTTTTCCCAGATATTTTAATAGTTGTTTTGGTGGTTGCAAGTTTCCAAAGCTATCAAAATATTCAATTTGATTGTTGGTGTTTTTCCAGTATGCTACACAATGTGTGCCAAAACCCTTTGAAGTATCCAGATTAACTATTCCACATTCTCTTTTAAACGGCTTACATGGAAGAGTGACACACATAAACACATCTCTAAAATTTGGAATATGTTTTGAATATTTTCTCAAGTCGATATCGGAAAGGGCTCTTTTAGGTAGCTTCATTAAAAATTTTGATGGTGTTGATGTCGTTGATGATGCGGTTTTAAATATAATCCAAATCCTTTTTTATAGGCTTTTAAAAACATTCCAATAGCAATAGATTCCATTTTACTATTATGTCGCTTTGCTTCAGTCAACTGATTCTTTCCGTTTTTAACTGCATTAATTGCTTTAGTAACGCCAGATACTCCGCCAGCTAGACTACCAAGTGCACCTAGTGCTGCGAAGATAGGTGCAAGTGGGAGGAAACCTCCAGATTTAGGTAGAGGTATTACTCGAGGTGTTTTGATTTGAGATTTTTTCCCTTTAAAAATCTTGTGTACAACTTTTCGTGAAATCTTTATAGTATCATTCAAGTTTTTAGTTTTCTTAATATTCTTTCTTGCACTTTTCAATGCATGTCTAAATAGTCGATATCCATTTTTTTGAGATGCTCTCTTAGTTTGTTTACTATTAACGTTACCCATACCGAACGTTGTTTTCACTTTCATTGTGTTAGTGATAAACCAAGCGTTTGATTTTCAGCAAGATTGCTATCACTTGCGTTAAGTCTTTGCCAAGCCTTTTCAGAAAAAATTTTATCGGCAATATGCCTTTTTCCAAATCTTTATTGTTTGAGTATGCTATATCGTGTTGTCTACAAGCAGCATCCAAAGGATTAATTCCTTGATCACCTCTAACCAAACGTTTCTCTAGTTTTGTACCAGGTTGTACAATGAAGTTTAAACGGAAGTTTATTGATTATTTTATTCAGAATACCTTCTCCAACGAAGGATGGATTACGACTGACTATATTTTTATAAATAATAGGCATAGCTATTTATACTTGTTCGGTTAAATGATAAAAGTAAACTGACTAAAACAAATAAAAGGATCCGTTTTATATGTTATGCTGTCAGTAGTTGGCATAATGCGCTTTTTGAAACAACACAAAAGAATTGACTGCAAGATAAATTCGACAGCAGCATCAAATAGAATTCGACACAGGTCATTTCTATCGAACTCTATTCGAGCTCTTATTGTGGGATCTTCAAATTGGGGGAAAACAAATGTGATTATCGGTCTTATTGAGAGTCCTAATGGACTTAAATTTAAAAATATTTATCTATACTCAAAGTCAGGACAGCAGCCGAAATATAAGTACTTAGAGCGCCTACTTAAATCTATTAAAGAGACACATTTTTTAACATTTTCCAATAACGATGATGTTATATCACTGGAAAACGTACAACCAAACTCAGTATTTATATTCGATGATGTAGCTTGCGAGAAACAAAATCATATTCGCTCTTACTTTTGCATGGGTCGTCACAAAGACGTTTTTATTTATGCCAAACTTATACACATATAAAAAAACACTTGATTCGTGATAATGCAAATATGATTATAATGTTCAAACAGGATGCTATGAATATAAGGCACATTTATAGTGATCATGTTGGTGCTGATATACGTATGTCTTTCAAAACCTTTCATGAGCTAAGTTTCAAGTGTTGGAGGGAAAAATATGGATTTGTAGTTATCAACAAAGATGATTCCATAAATAATGGTCTATAGAAAAGGATTTAACGTATTTATACGTCAAACTAACTGCTAATTTGGTCTGTACTGTTGAACTGCTAACTGCTAACCTGGTCTGTACTGTTAAACAGCTAACTGCTAAACTTGTCTGTTATATAACATCAATATGAATGAAATCTGGTTAATAATATTATTAAAACTGGAAATATTTTAAAAAGAAACATTTTAGTACAAAGTATTCAGCTCGGAAGGGACGCCAATGATGAGTTCTTAGAGTCGACTTTTAAACCAATATCAAAACCCTTGAAAGAAATAATTCAATCAACTAATAACAATAAAAAGAAGTTAAAATTTAAAAGGTATTCTGATGGATCTTTTGATGATAATGATAAGGATAATAAAGTTGCTACGAATACACTGTTTAAAAAGATTAAGCTTGATTATAAAACATTTTCTCCGAGCTTTGAAAGCAAGAAAATCGAGAAGAGTTCGTCTGCGTTTAAATCATTTGATGTCGCTAATGATGATGATGATGATGATTATGATAACTATGTCACCAATAATAATGCTGATGAGTATGATGATACTGATATGGAAAATGATGATAATGATTCTCCCATAGCATTATCTATAGATCAAAGTATTCAATATGATTTATCGAAGGTGAATTTAAATAAATTTGACAAAACCTACTACTGATAAGGTTGAAAACCAGATATGGAGACTGGGTTATGAACCCATTACTCTAAATGCATCTAATATTTCTATAGGCACTTCAAAGTGGCCTTTTACATCGGGTTTATACAACCTAATAGTTTACAAGAATCGAAACATATACATTAAAACAGATTTAAATAGTTATAAACAAATATTGGAGATGGCTAATGTATATAAACGAAATAATAACATTAATGAACAAATTTTCAAAGAAAGATGACAACATAGGGGAAAGGTTTAATGAAGCTGAACTTGAAAAAACCTAATTATATATACTGGGATGATCCTAACGAACTGGTTAATATATTACGTCTTTTGATTTCATCATCATCAGCGGGTCATTCAAATCATAACAATGAAATAGTTTCAATTATTGAAGAATTGAGAGAAGCAAAGATTATTCTCTAAATAGCCTATAAAATATAAGATAATGCTTATTCATAACATGCCTTTTAATAAGTTTGGACATTATATTGATAAGACTAACAGCAGCAACAACAGAAAGCGTCAAAAAGAACACTGGACTTCATTTAGACAGCGATCACCATTTCAACTTTAACTTACGTAGAATAAAAAATCTTGATAATCCTGTATTGGAAAACGATGCCGTAAATAAAAACTATTTGAATAGTTATTCTAAAGAAATAATGAAGAATTGAACATATATCTGACGGAAAAAATTAACGAGTCTGAAGCAGGGATGATATTTGGGGGCTTTCAGGGCTTTTTGAGCCCTTTTTAATTTCATAAGCCCCGAAGCCCTTTTAATTCATTTAAGGCCCTTTTTAAAAAATTCTTCTGAAAAAATATCATCTAAATAGTATATCACATCGATGTACAAAATTTCAATTTTTAATAAAATGTTGTTGAATCGATCTCAATAAAATAAGTTCTGTTGATTTTTTTTAAATTATAGCTATAGAAAAACAAAACAATTCTCCTCAATTTTGTTTTTTTAAGCTATATTTAAGCTTTATTTAAGCTATATAAGCCTACGCAGGTACGTTTTTGATAGTTTACAGAAAAAAAATCTATTAAACTGAAGAAAATATTTGAAAAACTGATGTTCTTACTTTTTATATAAAGCCACCATGTTAGTATTATGCAGAAGAACCACTACTTTGTAGTATTGATTGCCATCTACAGGAAAATTTCTAACAAACATTTGGAATCTACTATAATTATAATGGAGGAAGTATGAAGATTTCTGCACACCCTCCAAAATAATGTCTAAATTTTCGAATCGATTTTACTTATAACTAGCTTAAACCCGCCGCTTCGCCGGGTTTTCAAAAAGTTTTCATTCTAAAATTGATAGTGGGTAGGCTTGATTTTTCGATACCAAAACGATTTTTTATTGTTTAAGTAATACTACAAATTATTAACCTTAAGATTGTTGTATCATCTGATAGGAAATCGAAAACCTAAATTTTGGATTTAATTTTTTTTACAACAAAAACAACTTTTATCCAATTTTTTGGCTTAAACTAAAAATTTTTGAACATTTTTTAAAAAAATTTTTAAAAATATTAATACTTTGGTTTAGTAAAAATTTCAACTTATGTTTGAAGGATATTTTAACAAACAACATTTTTCAAAAAAAATTATTGAAATCCATTGCAAACTGACTGAAATATTTGCCTTCAAAGCTAAAAGTGTGAATTTCAAGTCGTTTTTCTCTCATTCTCAGCTTATAATTAATACTAAAAAGATCTGGTACTAAAATTTTTCACAGTTTTCAAACTACATACATGATTTTGGTATCAAATTGAAGGAAATTTAAAAGCGTTTATTTGTTTTGTTCTCGTTTAACCGAAGTGCAATTTAATCCATTAGGGCCGAAAGAAAACCATAAAAAACAGACATTTTTAGACTTGAAGCAACATTTTGGTGAAAACTATGTATGCCATTGAGCAGAAATAAGTTATTATTGCATGCTAATTTTACTTTTTTTAAAAAACTGGCACTAAAACTTTTGAAATATTATGCAGTATTTAATGAAAATTCGAGACGCATATGTTTCCATATAGTAACATTGGTTGTTAATGGGTTAAAATAAAGTATCCTATTGCACTCTCTGCTGACCTATAAATATGTGTACAAAATTTTATAAAAATCTGAGTTGTCGTTTAAACGTGATGAGTGAACATAAAAAGTGGCTACAGATTTATTAATAGTATAGATAGTATCCCGAAGTAATTCTATAGGTTTAAGAATGGAATTTTGAGGTGGACAGCTTCAAGCACGATACATTTCTTACAGCATTTTCTCATGCATATAGATGAAAAGGCGAACTCGTAAAAAAGGCTCCGTCGTAGTCTTAAGTAGCCTTCACCGATTAAGTATTTAATGTCGTTAATTTTCAATGAACTTTCACCTATTTTTTTTATTTTATCTGTACAAAAACAATTTCCGACGTATGATATCCTATATGGTCATTTCCACAGAAAAGTCCACTGTGACCCAAAAATTAAAAGTTATTAAAAACTTATTATTTTATGATATTATCTTAGAGAAACCTTTAAATTTTATTCGCTTTAAGCAATTTATACATAAATTCATTTACCATGGTGATCAAATCGTCTCTTCACAAATGTAGTTTTTTTTTTGTAAATGTTTAGTAAATGTTTCGAAAAGTTTTTGTTTTAGTAAAAATGGAAGATATTGGCTAAATATAATGACAAATGGTTGAGATAAGGAGCGTAAAATATATTTAATTTGTTTTTTAATTACTAAATTAAAATTACTTAATTATTCAATTGAATCCTAATGGAAAAAATGCCATGTTCAAAATGTCACGTATCGACTCGGATTATGATTAAAAAATAAAAAAGTACTGAAGATATTTGAATCAAACAAAATACATTATAATGTATCATTATTTCATAAGATTCTTAAACTAGTGGCATCAAAAAACTGTGACAGATTTCGCTGAATTCTGATTTTCTATATATAGACTAGGACTAGGACTATGCCTACTATAGTCTAGCTACCTAAGAGCTTCAATGTAAACTAAAAAGAAAATGCAAATATGTTTTACTTTGCCTTTTTTTCAATTTAAATATGTGGGACGGTCACGTTTGCCATTATGGAAATGCCCATATAAAACTTCACGCTCTTTCAGAGTATGGCGTTGGAATTTATCTAAACTAAGAAGAATTATCTTAAGAAGTAAGAAAAATTATTTACATAAAAATTGGGTTTTTTCCACTTTTAACTAATTTAACTAATTTTGTTACTTAAGGCTCTATATTCCAAACTTGTATAACATTCATGAAATTATTCTTTATTAAATTCCGCCATTCTTTAATATGTTGTTTTGGTAGAACTAATTTTATTTTGGTATCATGCCCATTTCGTACCGCATCTTTGATTCGTCTTCTTACAAGTCTTAACGCAGACTCTTTGTTAAATTTATCAATCATATCTTTCTGAAATTCTTATTTATATAACCAAGGACTCGAAAGAATACTCCTAAAACTCTTTATCGAAGAATATATCAATCCGATTTACGGTTTTCTGTGGAAATGCTTTGCTATTTTTATTTGTATTATTAACTTGTTAAATGGCTTTGTTACAAATTGTTTTTTGAGAATTTTTGTTTATTTTTAGACATATTTTTGACTTTTCCAATGAAAAATTTACTATATATGTAGATTATTTTTTGACATATTTTTGACGTTTGCAATCAATGCACAAGCCTTTTTTTCTAAAATACAATGGGACTTCTATATATGAAATCAAATCTATTTAAAAGTAAGAATTAAGTAATATTACTCTGACCCACAATTTCTGAATCTGAAAGCTGACCTTTTAAACTAAAATGTGCTATTTTTGTGACAAATAATTAAACTTCCCTGCTTAGGTCGAAATAGTGAAATAAAAAAAAATCTGAAAAACTTTGAAAACAGTCAATTCGAAATCTATTTGGATATATGTGGTCATGGCAGAATATTCAAATAGAAAATCTTTAATATTGAATTGCCACTAAGGGCCCCATTCTTGTCAAAAATGCCCTATTTTTGTATAAATTTTGGCCCTTTTACAACTAAGTCAATATCATCCCTGGTCTGAAGTACATTTTAACAAAACAATTCATCATCAAAATTTATTGTTTGAAGAAAAACTTATGGAGTTAGAAACACGTCTATGTAAACTGATACAAGATCAAAGTGTCTTATAAAGTCTTCTTGAAGAATCTCTAAAATCGGCAAAATCGCTGCTTACTTATAAAATTAATTCAACCGAACAACGTCTTTATAAAACTCTAAAAGAACGTTATGATTTCTTTGATGAGGAACTAAATCGAATTAAATTTAATTCACCAACAGAAGCCCTTAAACGAATTCAAACTAAGGTAGACGCAAGATATGGATCGACAAGCAGTGGTGTATGAGCTCCATAACCAAGCACGAAGAAATTTCATCCGACGTCGAGTAGTGACCAAGAGTATAGACGATCTTTGGCAAGCAGATCTTGTTGAAATGGGTGCTTACTCAAAATATAATAAAGGATATCGGTTAATTTTAACTGTAATAGATACATTTTCAAAGTTTGCATGGACTGTTCCCGCAAAATCAAAGGGAGCTGAAGATATAACTAATGCAGTGATTATACATACAAACAGATGATGGAAAAGAATTTTATAAAAAAACATTTCTAAATCTTATGTAGAATTATACCATACATCATTATTCGACATATATACGTAGCATCATGAAGGCTTCTATTATAGAATGATTTAATAGAAATTTAAAAGAAATGATGTGGAGAAAGTTTAGTTTGCAAGGAAATTACCAATGGATAAATATATATAAAGACTTAATTAATCAATAAAATAGTAAAAAGCATAGAACCATTGGAATGATGCCAAAGACTGTTAATATAAGAAATTAACGTTCCCTGCTTAAACACGCTTATAATCATCCTAAAGTTTTTCAATATGACAAACTAAAAGTTCGAGACCACGTTCGAATTAGTAAATATAAACATATTTTTGCAAAAGGATATACCCCACATTGGAAAACAGAAGTTTTCAAAATTCGCACTGTAGAAACACTAATCCTGTTACTTATTTATAAGAAGACTATCAAGGAAACCAGATTATTGGCGGATTCTATGAATGTGAAGTATTGATGAATCATTTTCCCGATACATACTTAATTGAAAAATACTAGACTGAGGGGTTTACATATCAGGGTCAGCTTTTGGACCAGAGAAGACGAAAAAGGTTCCATATGTATTTTTATGCTAACTTACTTACTTAGACGGCCGTAACAACCCGTGTCCGGGTTTCGGCACACCTAATCAGCTCTCGTCAGGCATCTCTGATTAGCGCGTGCTTTCTCCAACCGGATACACCAAGTGCGGTTAGAGCTTCCTCGGCCTAGTCCATCCATCGGAGGAATGGTCTCCCTCGTCGTCGTTGACCAGCGACCCTCACCTCGAGCACCTTTTTCGCTGGAGCTTCGTCGTCCATACGATGGACATGACCCAGCCAGCGTAGTCGCTGCTCAGTTATACGCCGAACTACGTCAATGTCTTCGCAGAGCTCATACAGCTCGTGGTTCATTCGGATGCGATAGTCATCGCCAGGAGCGAAGATTTTACGAAGAACTTTTCTCTCGAGCACCCACAGAGCGGCTGCGTCAGTTTGCGAAACTACCCATGCCTCAGCGCCATAAAGCAGCACAGGTAGAACGAGCGTCTTGTAGAGTGTTAGTTTTGTCGATCGAGAGAGGGCTCTGGAACTTAGTTGCTTACTGAGCGCGTAGTAGCACCTATTTGCAATTATTGTTCTTCGCTTTATCTCCAGGCTGATTTCGTTCTTGGTATTAATGGCGGTGTCAAGGTATTCGAACTCCTTGACTACTTCAAATTTATAGCTGCCGGATGAAACGTGGGAGTCTAAACGCCGCGCTCCCTTGTTTGTAGACAGCATCTACTTTGTTTTACCCTCATTTATCGTTAAACCCACTTTGGCTGATTCCTTTTCGATAGCGACGAAAGCAGCGGTAACATCTCTCTTGGTTCTGCCGACAATATCAATATCATCAGCGTACGCAAGGAGCTGGACACCTTTATAGAAAATGGTGCCATTACGATGCACACCGGCCTTTTGTACGATCTCCTCCATGATGATGTTGAAGAGATCGCAAGACAGTGGATTGCCTTACCTGAAACCTCTTTCGGTATTGAAGGTTTCGGAGAGGTCATTTCCTACCTTGACTGAGCTGCGTGTGTTGCTCAACGTCATTCTGCAAAGTCTTATCAACTTGGTGGAACTAATCAACTAATGGGCGGCATTGGTGGAAACGTCGCCAGTAAAAAAATTGAAGAAGTGCCGTCTCCACAATCTAAGCACACACTGTACATCCGTATACAGCTCTCGATTTTCATCTCTACAAGTGGATGCTCCGGTCTTGAAACCTTGGGTTAGACGCTTAACCTGTTGATAGAATTTTCGTGCATCCTTCTTGCCCTGGTATACCTCTAGTTCCTCACGCTCACGCTTTTGCTGCTCACTTTTCTTGCGTCTGAAAAGGCGCCTCTCTTCCATCCTCTTTTCGAGTTAGTTTTCTCGCACGGCTCGCGTTGCAGCTGATTGCAGCGTTTTTCTATAAGCGACGTTTTTTACTGGTGTCGCGATGCGACACTCTTGATCGTACCATTGGTTCCGAGGTTGTGGGCGCCGGAAACCAATGACTTCTTCAGCGGCAGCGCGCATGGAGTGGGATATATGCGCCCAAAGTCCGCCGGCGTCGTCGGGTCCAGAGGTTGGTTGGTTGACCTTAACCGAGAGTTGAGCGGAGTAGGCTTCGGCAGTCCGTTGTAATTGCAGCTTAGCGACATCTAGCTTTCGTTGCATTCCTGTTCGTATGTTATTCGCATTGCATAATCGCATGCGGATCTTGGCTGCAACAAGATAATGGTCGGAGTCAATGTTGACCCCCGAAATGTACGCATATCTAGAACACTAGAGGCATGCCTTCCGTCGAATACAACATGCTCAATTTGGTTTCGCGTTTTTTGATCCGGGAACAGCCAGGTGGCCTTGTGGATGTCGAAGTGCTTAAATCTGGTGCAACTTACTACCATGTTGCGCGCCGCGGCGAAGTCGATCATTCTTAGACCGTTGCTCGTGGAGGTCTCATGAAGACTGAACTGACCGACAGTGGGGCCAAAGATGCCTTCCCTTCCAACTTTCGCATTAAAATCGCCGAGGACTATTTTCACGTAATGGACCTGAATGTGGTAGTATACGTCCTCAAGACTAGCGTAGAAAGCGTCTTTGACGGCTTCGTCCTTTTCCTCCGTCGGGGCGTGCGCGCAAATAAGGCTTAAGAAAAATTTTGCCTTGATGCAGATCATGGCCAATCGTTCGTTCACAGGTGTTAACTGGGAAACAAAGTGGCGTAGTTTCCAGCTAACGACGAATCCACATCCAAATTCGCGCTTCTCCGCATGGCAGCTGAAGTACATATCGCAGTGTGCTTGTTTAGAGCAGCCTTGCCCTTCCCATTGCATTTCCTGGATGGCGGCAATGTCAGATTTTATTGCTTTGAGGGCTTCCGGCAGTTGGATAATGGCGCCTTCCTTATAAAGGGTCTGGACATTCCAGTTGTATATCGTTTGCGGTGGTCGTCAACGTAATTGGGGTTCTTATCCGAGGCTGGTTTAGTTTTCATTGGGCAGTAGTAATGTGGAGGGACCCAAACCCTGCGCACATTCCATGTTTAAGCCCTATGGAGCGACCCGCCGCTCAAATTAACCATCAAACTGACGGATGCCAGTTTGACGTTGCCCAGGGAACACCACGTGGAGGTTTGAGTCGACTTGAGACGATTTCGACATGGATAATGCTGGCCTCGCCAGGTTGAGGCGGTAAGACACGATTCCATGTGAAGGTTCACCTCCTGATCCCCACAAACTGTTAGCCTGATTCTAAATATTCAATCATTGCTCGTTTAAGCCTTTATTCTATTCAGATATTTATTTATTTTGATTTTTTTTTTTCAAGTGTATACGAATTAGTATATAAATATATATTTTAATATAAATGTATATATGAGTATATATGTATATGTTGTGAAATTCCTGGAGTTATAATCCCCTCAACCCAAAAAAAAGAATCATGTTTGAACATGTACGATAAAATTCCTGGAAAAATTATGAGTCATCAAAATTCCTGGAAATGTGAAATCTCTGGAATTATGTTCCTCCTCAACACAAAAACAAACATGTTTGAACATGTACTATTAAATTCCTGGAAAAATTATGAGTCATCAAATTCTTGCAATTATATTCCCCCTTTACACTAAAAGAAACATGATTGAGCATGTACGATTAAATTCCTGGAAAAAAATATGAGCCATTTAAATTCCTGGAAATGTTATGAAATTAAAATTCCTGAAAAAAAAGTGATGAGTCATCAACAGTATAGAATCATCATCATATCAATCAGTATAGAATGTTTAGTTGTTTGGTGCTTTACGAAAATGAATAAAAGAAAAAAAAATTAATTACGAGTCTCGTGTGAAAACTTTAAAAAACTTTTTAAATGAAAGTCCGCTTTTATGGCCTGAGGATGAGTTTTTTTTTAAAAATTTAAAACTCAAATCGATGAATATTATTTTACATTAATATTAAATATTAATTACATACGATAAAGAACACGATATTTGGATATCACTATTCCAATTGTGCTTAGTCTGAGAATGATGCAACTTGCGGCCCTGATACTTGTCACTGCACTCTTAGCGATATAAGATGGAAAAAAGCTTTGAATACAATGTACTTTTATAATACTATGAAAGCCCACATTTTACCATTATCAGTCCTTCAGTCATCAGCGCCGTCGCATTGATCTGAACAATAACATCAATACCAATGTTTGATGAAAGAATAATAGTTATAATAGGTTTTAATAGGTTTAATAGTTTAATAGTTTAATAGGTTTTCAAATGAATAATTTTAACTATATCAACAACAACAAGATCAAAAACAAGAAAATTAATGAATTTATTATAAAAGAACTGAGTATTTCAATATCCGATGTTACTACAACGATGTTGATAACTTGCAAGTATAAACATTTTTTCTTAAACCACCTTTTCAATAGTCTATGCTGATTCCAAAAGAAAAGTGTCAATTAATTGGCTTTCAAACCATCATCATGGATTAAAATGGCAGGATGGCGATTTAACTTTAACAGATATCATTAAATATTATCTAACATATATTAAAGATAAAAGCTTTATTTGTTATGTTAAAGGATTGGAAAAAATCAATCATATTAAAAATCTATTTAATGATGATGAAAGTAATTTTTTATAACCTTGATGATCTAAATTGTCCTAACTTAAAAACATATAATAATGATAAATCGATAAATGTTTGTAGTCATCATCATAATAAATATTATATATGCGTTGAAAAAAATCTATTGCTCTTAAGAAAATGTATGCATTCAAATATTTATAAATAAATAAATAAATAAAGAAAATACGCCGTCATAAAAATTTAAGTTGATGTTGTTATTTAGTATTTAAATCATATGTAATACCTATCGAGCTTTAGTTCATAACGATTATTCGTAATGTCAATAACAATTTCTTTAAGCGGAACCACATCAACTCTGGTTGCAAAATATTTTCCTTCAATTGAGCTAACTACAAAATATGTTTGTGGACTTATCGATTTTGTAGCAATTAATTCGACCCCCAATATAGATGTTTATAACAATTTATTTCATATTGGACCTCATACTATTACAGTAACAGTAGGTTCATATGAGCTTGAAGACATAGCTTTTTTCTTAAAAGCTAGTGTCAAAGACATTGAGAACTCAATTATTCTAATAATTGAATCCAACAATATCACTCTTAAAAGTGAAACAGTGACTTCATCTGAGAACATAGATATTTCAAAGTCAAACACTATAGGACAGCTACTGGGATTTAGTAAGAGAAAGTTAAAAGCACCTGTGATTTCATATAAGGAATCTGGTAAATTGAATTCTTAGAGGTCTGTACATGAGGTTAAATAATTAGATATTATATCTCAGAATCAGTCTGCAGTAGATATTAAAAAATTTGAATCTATAAAATTTGAATCTGACTCACCTCTGAATATAACAAATGTTAACATTATACACATCGAGTTCAACTTGAGAAACCTCAAAACGTAATTTATTTACCTATCAACTGTCAACAAATAAACAATATAACGATTAGAGTTCTTAATCAAGACGGTGATCTAATAAATTTTCGAGGAGAAAAAATTACTGTAAGGCTACACTTTAAGCCATATAAATAAAATGATTATTTATAATAAAAGCATTCTGCAAAGAGGATTTTCAATTAGTCCTGTATCAACACTCGAACGAGAAAGAACTATTAAGCCGTTGACAAGACCTATACAGAATTTTTAATATCATTGGGATTTAATCTTCATACATAATCATCATAATGAATGATATACTTAGTGTTCTTCAAAAACATATGTTTTATGAGAGCATTATAAAAAGGGAATATCATAGTTACTCACCATATTTGAAATGCTTCAACAATAATGACGAGATTCGTATACCAATTCAAAATCAGGATCTTTTTGTCTTGCCAAGTGAGAGCATGATTTATATTCAGGGCTTTATAGTGAAGCAGGAAGGAGGAAACGATGTGTCAGCAGATGTAAAATTTAAAAACAATTTTGTTTCATATTTATTTGACGAAATTCAGTATGAAATAAATGGTTTTGAATTCGATCGTACTCGCAATCTTGGTATTGCCTCTACCATGAAAAATTATGTTTCAGTGAGTAGATTTGAAAGTGATATATTAAAAAACGCTGGTTGGTCTCTCGATGAACTTTACACCTTGGAAAATAATTATTTTAGTTGCTGTATTCCCCTAAATATGTTCCTTGGTTTTGCTGAAGATTACAATAGAATAATATTAAATTCAAAACATGAGCTCGTCCTCTAGCGATCTACATCTAATAAAAGATGCTATCATCCTACTAATGCAACTGATCAGTTAAAATTAACAATATTAGACATAGTTTGGAAAATACCTCTCATACAATTATCGGACTTTGCAAAATTGGAAATGTACAAGATAATTAACAGCAAAAACTCTATACCAATGGCGTTTAGAAGTTGGGACTGTCATATAAATCCTATGCCATCCAAAAGTACTAAGGTTTTATGGAATGTAAAACTTTCACCGCAAAATGAAAGACCTCGATTTCTTATAATTGGCTTGCAAAAAGAAAAAAGTAAGGAGGAAGGAAATATATTCGATCATTGCAATATATCTAATTTAAAAGTACATCGAAACTCTGATTCATATCCCTATGATGATCTAAATAGTCGTTTTAAAATGGGCCAGTGTTCCCTTTTATATGATATGTTTACAAAATTTCAATCAAGTTATTATATGCGAGAATTTCAACCATTGTTGGATGTCGTTGGATGTACGAACTGAATTTGATACCGAAGCAAACAAACCGATTCCAGTTAAAACATCAGTATTCTGTTTAATAATCCACGATCTTTCAATTGAATATTCAACTCTAACAAGCAAAATTAGAAAAACTATCTAAAAATAAAATAACTTCATTTCTATGGTTACATTTATTATATTATAAACATTTTTTACAAAATAAAGCTAATTCGGCCTAGTAATTTAGTGATAAAGCATTTATATTGATTTGTGGACGGTAAAAGGGGGTGTGGCAAAATATTTTATTTAACATTGCATTGTCACTGGACAATGACGTATTAATTTTAGCGTAAAACTGAAACAACATTTGCTGTCGACTGTAATGCCATACGAAAGGCATAAATGAAAATGCTATTACTACGCCCGAAACCTGTTCATATATTCTAACCCTTAAACCTTCACCGTACCTAAATTGATATAGCCATCATAATTATAGATTTTCGTATTGAAACACTCATATTGTCAAAGTCAAAGTCGTCAAGGAGAATATGATGAATTGTTGCTAGGCATTTGAGGGTTAAGAAACAAATGCATGCAAACATGTTAAGCATATACTATATTTATTTATTTATGTTTGTGAACTTGCTTAACAAAAATAAACCACATGTTGATCATGCTTCTATGCTTGATTAACGATGATAAGATCTATGTATGTATGCATGTATGCATGTATATCATCTTATCTTATCTACCCTGTAGGAAAATCAACTAATTTAAAAGTAGTTGAAAAAGTAGTTTTTTGTCAGCCACAACTAGTTGAAATTCTGACTTTTTTCCATAGAACGAACTAACATATTTTATATGGTGATGTCCGCTAAATAAGTCAATTGACTTTCGTCTCCATATATTTTCAACTACTTGTTAAATTTTAATTATTTTTTAACTACTTTAAAATAAATCAATTGAAAACTAATTAATATTCCACTTACTGAAGATGAATATAAAAGCATAAAAATACATCATTACGTGAATGCAGTTTACGGAAGCAGTTTCCAAAAACGGGCACGCTACCGCCTGGGTACATGAGCGAAGGTGCCGATCCAATTGATCGGTATTGTGTGGATACTGCGCCTGTTATTTAACGGGAGCCAGCTTTTTGATGCTTTATTTCAAAATATGAGCTAAACAAGCGTGTCGGCGGGATTTTCCACGCTTTGCAACCATCTATCTTGGTCAATGGACACACCGATATTTTGCTTAGTACTTATTTTAAGTGTCAATCTCAATGAAGTCATGGAGCAGACTCGACGCTACGTAGGGAAAGGCGTGCGTCTTTACTACTGAAGTGATGAGGTGTTTGCTGAATGGTTAAGCAATGCATCAATTTCCGTACAGAGTCCAAATTGTCCAATATTTGCTAAACACTACCAGTTTGTAATTTGAAAAACTTAAATAATAAAAAATTTTTAATCGTTTCACAGGGTTTTGAGGCAGTCTATCAGTTTTAAAGTGTGTTTACCACGGCTGTCTTGCAGTTCAATGTCGTAAATAAAAAATATGTCTTTTTGAAACAAAATGTTAGTGAAGTCTAAAGTTAAAAATATTTGATGAAATAACATTGTTAAATATATACAAACATGTAGTCCAATAAAAATATGCAATTAAAACATGTCAAAATCAGAGTAGTTGCATCCTTAATATAATTCAAAGTAGTTTATCAACCACTTGTTTTAAAGTAGTATTTATATTACTCCATATATAATGCAATAAAAACTATTTAGAATTGAAGTGGATGCCGCCTTAATATAATTCAAAGTAGTTCATATACTAGCTTCTTTTAAATTAGTTTGTTAATTAGTTGTTTTTAATAACAAGTTAGTTTGTTCCTATAGGGTAAGCTTAGAGATCTACTTTAAGAATATCATTAAAAAAAAAAACTACAACATCAGCATTTTTATAGATACACACATCGAGTGATAATGTACACAATTATTTGAATTAGGGTGAAAGTGTCAGTGGGGGCTCATCTGGGTTATTAGTCTCCCTACTAAATCATACTAGCTCAAGTTAATAATGCCCCCTAAATCTCCGCCGCTGGATTAACTCTGATAAGTTTTACGTATATATGTATGCATATGTATTGTATATGTATGTGAACATGCTTAACAATTAACATATACATTTATATACACAAAATATGCACGTCCACTGCTGTAAACAATAATAACCCTACAGGAACAAACTAACTTGTTTTTTGAAACAACTAATTAAAAAACTACTTTAAAATAAACCAGTATATGAACTACTTTGAATTATACTAAGGCGGCCTCCACTTCAATTCTACATAGTTTTTATTGCATTATATATGAAGTAATTGAAATACTACTTAAAAACAAGTGATTGATTAACTACTTTGAATTATATTAAGGTGGCAACTACTCTGATTTTGACATGTTTTAATTGCAAATTTTTATTAGATTACAAGTTTATATATATTTAACCATGTTATTTCATCAAATATTATTAACTTTAGGCCATCAGTAATTGTTGTCAATGACAGCAGCGTTACCATATGGGCATTTAATCCTGTTTTGGGCAGTATGTTGAGCAGGTAGACAGGATCATATTTCTCCCAGGATTTGGGCAGGTTTTTTTTTAATCCAGTTTTTTAATTTTCGTTGAATAAAAAAAATAAAAATTTTATGTTTATAAATTATATGTAAGTACTTATATAAAAGTAGCAAATAAAGTTGCTACTACTTTTTACATCCTTTCAAAAATTGGATCATGTGGTAGCGCTTTTCCTGTCATTGTTGCTGTCATCGTTTTTGTTAATTTCTTTTCGCTAGTCTTTAGCAAATTACAAATGGGCAAATACTTAACAAAACCTGGTAAGATAAGGAATATTAAAAATGTAAAATAAAAAAATTTTAAAATATTTGTTTTTAGTATTTTTATAAGAGCAGTATTTTCTCTAAAAATACAGGATTTTTTTGAAGATTACAGGATTTTCAAAAAAACATATGGCAACGCTGAATGACAGTGACAATTCAGTGACTTATAGAGCGTGACTTTTGTTCGTCGAGAGAGGGCTCTGCTTCTCAATTGCCTACTGAGCCCAAAGTAACACCTGTTGGCAAGAGTAATCCTTCGTTTTATATCTCTACTGATATCGTTGGTGGAGTTAATGCTGGAACAGAGGTAGACGACAACAGTGACGTGGGTGCAAATACGCTGGGACTGTTTGTTTGTTGTCACCAGAGATTTCGTCTTATCAGCGTTTATTGGAAGACCAATGCGACTCGACTCTTTTTCTAATTTGAAGAATGCTGCAATGACTTCACGTGTGTTATGGCCAATGATATCAATATCATAGACATACGTTAGCAGCATAACACTCTTATAGAATATTGTGCCGCTTTGTCTCAGATCAGCAGCTCGAATGATCTTCTCCATGATTAGATTAAAAAAGTCGCAAGATAAGGAATCACCTTGTCTGAAACCTCATTTGGTAAGAAATGGGGGGATAGATCCTTCCCGATTTTAGCTGCGCTGCTGGTGTTGCTCAGTGACATGGTGGAAAGCGGCTTTGTAGTCGACAAAAAGAGGGTGGATGTCGATTTGCTTCTCTCTGGTCTTTTCCACGATTTGTCGTAGCGTGAATATCTGGTCGGTGGTAGATTTTCCAGGTCTGAAGCCACACTGATGAGACCCAACTAGTAGGTTTACGATGGGCTTCGATCTTTCACATAATATGCTCGACAGGACCATATAGACGATATTTAGGAGGCTTATCCCACGGTAGTTGGCTCAAATAGTGGGATCGCCTTGTGGATTTTGCAGAGTACACTGAGGTTCCAATCGTTCGGAATGCATTCTTCCGACCATATTCTGCATAGACTCACGTGACTGCATTTAAATAGAGCTTCGCCTCCGTTCTTAAAAAGCTCAGCGGGTAGACCATCGGCTACCGCGGCTTTGTTGTTCTTAAGCCGTGTTATTGCTGTCAAGACTTCATTATAGTCGGGCAACGGAACTTCAACGCTGTCATCCATAATTGGGGTTTCCGGGATATCATATCTACTGGCGGGGTTGTTGTCATCATCACCATTCAGAAGATTAGAGAAGTGTTCGCTCCATAACGTCAGTGTACTCTGGATATCTGTCACTAGATTCCCGTTTTCATTCTTGCAGAAAGAGGCACTGGTTTTAGAGCCATCGGCCAGGCGTCTTTTCTTTTCGAAATATTTTCGGGTCTCGTTCCTATCACCATACATTTCAATCTTCTCACACTCGCGCTTTTCTGCCTCTCTTTTTTTCCGCCTGAAAAGACGTCTCTCGCCCTCCTCTTTTTCCTGTATCGCTCCTTAGCAGCACGCTTTACAACCGAATGCAGGGTGGCTTTGTAGGTGGCGTTTTTCTCTGAGTAGATACAATATGTTCGTTCTGGGGCAGGAGGCGCGGAGGTGCAAGCCGATGACGTCACTTAGTGCAAGTTTGGTGTATGTCTTTGCTTTAAGCTTTTAAAAAATCGGCAAGTTTGACGTATGTCTTTACTTTAAGCTTTTAAAATCGGCAAGTTTGGGCTATGTCTTTGCTTTATGCTATTAAAATCGGCAATATCGGTAGTGGTAGTCTAGCGAGTTCTTATCAGTGTTTGCATGTTTCGTTTTTTTCTCACCCCTCGAGGTCGTTATAGTAATGACTCAAATCCTGCTGGTTGACTTTAGCTGAAATGATATGACTTGCTTTATGAAAATATATATATTAATATGGGTTGAAGCAATTTAGGTACGGCGAAGGTTGAATGGTTAAAGAAATTTTTGTAAAATTATCAAAGTTTTGTGTGTCGTTGCTAAAACAGTAAAATCAGTAAGTTTTGATAAAATCGGTAAGTATGTCTTTGCTTCAAACTATTAAATCGGTAAGTTTTGATGTATGTCTTGCTTTTAAGCGTTGATCATTATTGTATTGACTTCATTATCGATAGTGGTAGTCAAACGAGTTCTTGCGAGCGGTAAGAAGTTGATTTGTTATCAAATAAAAATCACTAAACAGATTCAACAACAACAACACAAATTCACCAGCTTCAAACAACAAAATTCAACCAGCTTAAAATATTTTGTTTTTTTATCAATGAAAAACCACAAACATCCTCAACAGCAACACAAACAACATATAAAGTATTAGATAATAGTAAATTGTAATAAAATGTTTGCGGTAAGATGTTAATATAAACATTTATACTTTTTTGGGTGCTTTAAAAATTTTTTAGGCAACTTGGTCCCTTACAATAATTTTTAGAAATTTAATTTTCAGTTGTCTGAAACTGCTTTTCAAGAAATATCACGATACCCACAGTGGAAAACTAAAAAAAACAAAAAAAAAATGGGTAAGTACATCGGCAAAATTTATTTTTTGTATCAAATAATAATATATTTTTTTTGCAGAGAACATCAACAACAACAGCAACGGTCGCGATGCTTTCCTTGAGTATCGAGCGTGAGGCTGTAGGGCCTCCAGGATTTCTTTATATGCCGCAAATAGTTTTCCATATTGCGGAGTTATAATTTTCTTACTCATATTTTTTATATATATGCATAAATATACATTATTATTATTATTACAAAATATTTTATCAAATAAAACAAAATAAAAATCATGATCGGCTTTGTTTAAACTGCTGATGTTGTTCTGGTTGTTGCTATTGATGTTGTTGTTGTTCTAACTGTTGTTGTTCTTGTTGTTATTGTTGCAGTTCTTGCTGTTGCTATTGTTGTTCTTACTGTTGTTGTCCTTGTTGTTGTTCTTGTTGCTGTTCTTGCTGTTGCTGTTGTTGTTCTTGTTGTTGTTGACACTATGTTTATTAATAAAAAATATTCAATCTAAAGTTATGAAATACATAGCTAAACTATTCAATTAAAATATTATTTATATAAATTGTTCTTTGTTTTATTTATTAAGTCCACAATTTATAGCATTAAAATTTTGATATTTATCATAAGTATAGCTTTGATTATAGTTTTGACCCAAATATTTAATTATTTCCTTTAACGGCAGCAAATTTCCAAAGCTATCGAAATATTCAATTTGATTCTTGTTTTTCCAGTATGCTACCCAATGTGTTCCAGGCCCATTTGAAGTATCTAGATTGATTATTCCACATTCTTTTTTAAACGGTTTCTTTGGAAGAGTGTCACACATAAGCACTCCTCTAAAATTTGGAATGTTTTTAGCATATTTTATCAAATCTACACCAGAAAGAGCTCTTTTGGGTAGCTTTATTAAAAATTTTGTTGATAAAGTTTTAAATAAAGTCCAAATCCTTTTTTATACGGTTTTAGAAACATGCCTTTACCCATTGCAATAGACTCCATTTTATTGTAATGTAATTTTGCTTCATTCAATTGCTCTTTTCCAGCTTTAACTGTATTGATTGCTTTTGTAACGCCAGATACTCCGCCAGCTAGACCACCAAGTGCACCCAGGGCAGCGAATATAGGTGCGAGCGGAGAAAACCTCTAGATTTAGGTAGAGTATTGCTCGAGGTGTCTTAATCAGAGATTTTTTCCCTTAAAAATATTGCTCTCAACTTTTCTTAAAATTTTAACGGTATCATCTACATTTTTAGTTTTCTTAATTTTCAATTTAGCACTTTTTAAGGCATGTCTAAATAAGCGATGTCCATTTACTTGAGGATATCTCTTAGTTTTACTGTTAACGTTGCCCATACTAAATTTTGTTTTCAACTTCATTGCGTTAGTGACAAGCCAAGCGTTTGATTTTTCAGCAATACTACTATCACTGGCGTTAACCCTTTGCCAAACCTTTTCAGCCAAGATTCTATCAGCAGTATGTCTTTTTTCCAAATCTTTGTTGTTTGCGTATACTATATCGTGTTGTCTGCAACCGGTATCCAAAAGATTGATTCCTTGATCACCTTTGATATTCAAAAATTGATATTCAAAAATTGAAAAATTCAAAGGTTGAAATTGATATACAGGTAAATGAAACTCATTCGGAAGTTTGTCTGTTAAATTATTCAGAATACCTTTTCCAATGAAGGATGAACGAAGACTGATTGTCTTTTTGAAGCGAAGTTTTTTACTCCTCGTTCTGTGATTTGCTTGGAGTGAAATCTGAAAAATTTTCGACAGATTTTTTCTTGGAAATTTGATGGTTTCTTTGTTGCTAGCGCTTATTACAACAAGAAAATTTAATACTTTAATATTAAATACTAAAAATATCTTTTGGCCCGCCCTTGGGGATCGAACCCGCGTTCTCTAAAACGATAGTCCAACCCACACTATCCACCAGGCCACAAAGACTTAATAGAAACAGTTGTTAATTCAATATTAATTATAACAGAAGCTATGCTGCAGTTGATCGTCACCATCTATCAATAGATAGAGGATTGTGTATTGGCTATGCTACAACTGACAAAAATTTGCTTTCATTTGCCACAAGGTGTCTCCAGCATCGGTGTGTTTGTATTGTGAATGCGTTTGAGGTGTTGTTGGCACAAAGAAAATTAGCAATGCCCACAATTGCGTTTTTAAGTGACATGGCATCGGCAAGGTATCTAAAATGTTTGTTAAATTTTGCTTCTTGTGCGTTCTTTAATATATATTTAATATATATTTTTATCCTCGTTCTGTGACTTGCTTGGAGTGAAATCTGAAAAATTTTCGACAGATTTTTTCGCTAGGTTACTACCTACCTGTTGAAGCAAAAAATTTGTTCAGTGCAGCCAAGTTCACAATCATGTGTGGAGAGTTAAAATGGAGAGTCGCTGGCATTTGACATTCAACAATAAAAAAAGAAGCAGTAAATATGTTTTCTGTATATATGTAATTTATTTTATGTTATTTAAATTTTTGTGTTTAAATGTTCATTTATTAAAAAGAAAAAATTATTAAGCTATCAAATCTATGTAACTGCGAAAAAGCTTCGCTTCTGTCGTGTGTCCAATGACTCACCTTTGTTTTTATAAATAATTGTTATTAGTATTAATACTTTTCCGAGCAGAGGTTCAAAGTAAAGTGATGCAAAATTAATAAAAATTATCTAATTATATATGATATCAGTTAGTAGTTTACATAATGCGGTTATTAAAGCAACATAAAACACTTGACGTAAAGAATATTGATACCAATTTAAATAGATTGCGACATAGATCATTACTACCGAACTCTATTCGGCGTCTTATTGTCAGACCGTCTTATTGTGGGAAAACAAATGTGATGATAAGTCTTATTGAAAGTCCTAATTGATTGAAATTTAAAAATATTTACTTATACTCAAAGTCAGCACAACAACCAAAATATCAATACTTTAATTAAACCTATTAAAGAAATAAATTTTTCAATATTTTCTCATAATGATGACGTCATAGATCCAGATAAGGTACAACCAAACTCAATATTTATATTCGACGATGTAGCTTGTGAGAAGCAAAATCATATACGATCTTACTTCTGTATGGGTCGTCATAAAAAGCTATCAGTTTTACTTATGTCAAACTTATACACGGATACCAAAACACTTGATTCGTGATAATGCTAATATGATTATAATGTTTAAACAGGATGAAATGAATACAAGACTTATTTACAATGATAATGTTGGTTCTGATATGTCTTTAAAGATTTTCCATGAGTTATGTTCAGAGTGTTGGAGAGAAAAATATGGGTTTTTAGTCATTAATAAAGATGATCCTATAAATGATGGTCGTTATAGAAAAGGATTTGATGTTTTTATTAGATTAGAAAATAAACAGTATAGATATTTAAATAACAGTACAACAACTGCTAAACTGTTCACACTAAACTGCTAAACTGGGGCTATACTTTTTTAACAGATCAACTTTCAATATGAATAATCTTATTAAAACTAGATATATTTTGAAAATGAAATATATATATATGAAATATAAAAGAAATATAAAAGCTCCGAGAAGTTACAAGTGATAAGCTTTTAGAAGAAACTTTTAAACCTATATCAAAACCATTACAGGAAATAATTCAATCAACTACTAAGAGAAAGATAGTTAAAAATAAAAAGTATTCAGATAATTCTTTTAAAGATAGTAAAGTTGCTACCAGCACACCATTTAAAAAGAGCAAGCATGATTCTAATACATTTTCTCCAAGCTTTGATAGCAAGGAAATCGAGAAAATTCATCAGCACTTAAATCATTTGATGTTGTTAATGACGATGATGATGATACTTATTATGATGATAAAGCTTATAATGATATGGAAAATGACGATGTCACTATTGCATTAAATCCGAATCAAAGTATTCAATATGATTTATCAAAAGTTATTTTGAACAAATTCTATAAAACCTACGGTCCCCACAAGGATAAAAATCAGATATGGAGACTGGAGTAATGAACCAATTTCGTTTGATCCAACTAATATAACTATAAGCAATTCAATTTGGACCTTCACGCCAGGTTTATATGAACTATTAGTTTACAACGAACCAATCAGTTTTAATGAAGCAGATTTAAATACTTATAAGCAAATATTAGAGATGACTAATGCCCATAAACGGAATAACAATAACAATGAACAAATTAAAGGAAACCGATCAAAAAATATACAACAATTATTAGAAAATTATTTAAAGTAAAAGTTCATAGAGGCAAAAGTTTGTTGATGAAGTTGAATAAAAAAAAAGTCAAACTATATATATTGGGATGACCCAAACGAACTAGTTGATAGATTACGTCTTTTGTTATCGTCATCAATAGCTGGTCACTCAAATCATAATAACGAAATATTCTCAATTATTGAAGAATTGAGAGAAGCAAAAATTATTAAATAAATAACCTGCAAAATATATCATCGTCAAAATTTATAAAATGTCTGTCTACAAGTTTGGACATTATATGGGTAGCTCTGAAAGATATCAAAACCCACACACCAAGATTCATTTAGATAGTGATTGCCATTTCAACATTAACTCACTTACGATAAAACATATTGCTAAACCTGTATTCGAAAACGATGCTGTTAATAAAGTTTATTTAAAAAGTTATTTCGGAGAGCAAAAGAACCAATTGAATACATTGTATGAGGAGGGAATTAAGGAGACGAAAGATCATTTCAACAAATTAATACAACAACAAAACGTATCGCATACAACAAAACTTATAGACTTAGAAGCAGTTCTAACTGATTTAACACAAGATCAAAGTAATCTCAACAAATCATTAGATTAGATAAAATCAACGCTCAGCTAGAAACAACCCTATAGGAACAAACTAACTTGTTTTTAAAAACAACTAATTAAAAAACTAGTTTAAAAAAAACCAGTATATGAACTACTTTGAATTATATTAAGGCGGCATCCACTTCAATTCTAAATAGATTTTATTGCATTATAGTCGCTGGCATTTTATATATGAAATAATTGAAATACTACTTAAAAACAAGTGATTGATAAACTACTTTGAATTATATTAAGGCGGCAACTACTCTGATTTTGGCATGTTTTAATTGCAAATTTTTATTAGATTACAAATTTATATATATATTTAACCATGTTATTTCATCAAATATTATTAACTTTAGGCCATAGTAACAGTTTTCAATTGGTTATTTTAAAGTAATTAAAAAAATAATTTATATATAACTAATTTAACAAGTAGTTGAAAATATATGCAGACGAAAGTCAATTGACTTATATAGCGGACATCACCATACAAAATATGTTAGTTCGTTCTATGGAAAAAAGTTAGAATTTCAACTAGTTGTGGTTGATAAAAAACTACTTTATCAACTACTTTTAAATTAGTTGATTTTCCTACAGGGAAAACACACATACCTACACATATCCAAATAATAATAGCAAACAAAACACATGCAAATAATAATTGTATCAAAGAGCTATTTTCATTCTCTCAAAACCTGTTTTGAGCGGATTTTGGCTTGCATGCATGGAATTTGTAGTTTTGGAAATGTCGCCGAAGCTGGCCGCTGCCATTCACCGTAGTACCTTCAATTCTCGCTGCTTCGAACATAAACTATACACCAGCAGCGATTCACTATCGTAACTTCGCCACCCTCATGCATTCTCTTCACTATATATACTTTCTGCCATACCTCGATACTTTACTGACTAGAAGTGACAGTAAAATTGAAGTGAACTGGTTTCAAAAACCAACATCGACTGGACGTATTATCAATTTTAATTCAAAACACCCAAAAAACATGATTATTAACACAGCCAAAAATTTCAGAAAGCGGGTTCTTAACATTAGTGACGAAAAGTTCCACGATGAAAACGTGAGTAAAGTTAAAACCATATTAATGAAGAACGGGTTTCCACAAGAAACTATAACGAATTTAATTAAAAACAGACAAAATTCGAAAAAGCCTAAAAATAACCATGACGATCTACCCAATATTTACAAAACAATGACATATATACCAAAGTTTTCGGAAAAACTTAAAAAATCGAATTTTTTTAATAAAGAAAAATTTTCCATCGCGTTTAAGACAAATAATACACTAAGACAGCTTTATACAAATACAAAATGCAAGCTTGACAAACAGGACAAATCCAATTTGGTATACCAAATTTCATGCAAAGGAGACGGATCCAACTTATGCAATAAGGTATATGTTGGAACAACAAAAACAAAACTACGGACTAGAATATCAAGACACAAATCAGACTATAAAGCACTTGACAAACCATTAAAACAAAAGACGGCATTAGCAGCTCACTGTACACATACTGGACACTCTCCAGACTTTGAAAAAGTTAGAATTCTCCAACAAGAACAAAACTATGCGAGACGATTCACTTTAGAAATGTTACATATCATTAGCGTACCAAACCATAAGAGACTAAACTATAAAACTGACACAGGCAATTGCGCTCACATATACAGATATTTAATAAATAAACAAAAAAGAGAAAGGAACAGCTGAAAACAAAACAAAAATGATAACATTAAGCACAGATGTTTTCTAGTACCATAAGTCAGTTAAAGGTTTCAAGTTAATGTTGTGTCTTCTGTGTTAGCCAATGCTGTTTGTTTAGTATTTATTTTAAAATCTGTTGTAATTAATGTGAACTAATGTGATTTTCAAAAAACTATGTCGGTTATTTAAATTTAAAATTCCTGTAAGTTCTTTTAGTAAAATTGTTAAATAAGCTTATCGTGTTAATTGTTGTAAAAATATATTTTTTAGAATTTTTCCCTGATGATGATTTTCAAAGAAAATTGAAATATTGGATAATAAAAACGATTTTTATGTTATTTTAATAACTGGCATAAAATTATTTGATCACCAGCTCGTTTAAAAAGTTTTAAAAATAAAGTTAAAAAGGGTCGTAAAAACTAAGTACATAATAAACAAAGATATTTATATTTTTATATATATGAGCTGAGCATTTATATTCTTATTTTTGCTGAAAGCCATGACAGAAAGAATATGATGCGGATTATGCGTCGGAACTTGAGGGACTCAAGTGATCCATTTGCCATACCTGAGGCAAAGTTTAGGGAGTTGTTTAGATTTAGCAGAGGAGCAGCTAGAAATCTTTTGAATGAAATGCTTCCTTATATGAATGTTGAAGACGAAACACATTCATTCCCAAGGAACTTAGACTTTGCGCTGCTTCGCATTTCTACGCAACTGGGTCTTACCTACGAGATATAGGGCAAGATTTCGTATGTATAATGAGCAAGACCATGATATGTCGTATTATCAAAAAAAACACAGGTGCGTCGTTGGACACACGAGAGAATAATCTTTATAATATATAGAATTCTATATAGAATAAGCTTAATAATCTTTTTCTTTTTAATAAATTAACTTTTAAATTCAAAAATTTAAAATAACATAAAATGTATTACATATATACAGAAAACATACCCTGTAGGAAAATCAACTAATTTAAAATAGTTGATAAAGTAGTTTTTTGTCAACCACAACTAGTTGAAATTCTAACTTTTTCCATAAAACGAACTAATATATTTTGTATGGTGATGTCCGTTAAATAAGTCAATATTCTTTCGTCTGCATATATTTTCAACTTCTTGTTAAATTAGTTATATTTAAATAATTTTTTTAATTACTTCAAAATTACCAATTGAAAACTATTACTGATGGCCTAAAGTTAATAATATTTGATGAAATAACATGGTTAAATATATATAAACTTGTAATCTAATAAAAATTTGCAATTAAAACATGTCAAAATCAGAGTAGTTGCCGCCTTAATATAATTCACGAAGTAGTTCATGTACTGGTTTATTTTAAGCTAGTTTTTTTATTAGTTGTTTTTAAAAACAAGTTAGTTTGTTCCTTTAGGGTATTTACTGCTTATTTTTTATTGTTGAATGTCAAATTTCCACTCCAATTACATATACGGGCATATAATGCCAGTGACTCTCCATTTTAACTCTCCATACATGGTTGTGAACTTGGCTGCACTGAACAAATTTTTTCCCTTACTGCGTAGCGAAAAATCTGTCGAAAATTTTTCAGATTTCACTCCAAGCAAATCACAGAACGAGGATTAAAAAACTTCGCTTCAAAAATTACAAGTATAATTCAAAATCGTCTTGCAAATAAATATATTATGTTATTTTTCCAACATCTCTGGAAGACCAAAATTTAGCCAAACAAAGGTATGAACACATTGCTCATCTTTGAGACACTATCACTTTACATTGTTAAATTAATTAAAAAACAATTATTTAAGATTTTTCAATATTCCTGGATTTTCCGGTGCTTTAGGTTGATTGCACTCATGTTAGAATAAAAACCTTCCGTCGGTGTGGAATATTATTATATGAATAGAAAAGGATATTTCTCGAAGAATGTGCAGTTGATATGCAACTATGATTTAAGAATCTTGGCTTGCTTTGCACGATATGCAGGAAACACTCATAATACTTTTATATGGCTAAACAGTAATGTAAAATATCTTTTGGAGAAGTAGTATCGTGGAAATTGATCCAGCGGTTGGTTGATTGGGGATTGAGGATATCCTCTTAAGCCTTGGCTGATGACACCTTTGAGACATATTTGAGATGCAGGTCAGCAAGCATATAACAATTGCCATATTCAGGGCAGAAATTGCGTGGAGCACTTGAATGGGGTTTTTAAAAACTTTTTGGATGCCTTTCCAATGACCGCGGCTTACTCGTAAGCCCAACTTTTTCAGGTGCTATCATCAACGCATGCTGAACTCTTCATAATATCCGATTAGTGTATAATCTTGAGATTCCTGAGATAAATTTAAATTCGGATAATATGGAACATGAGGAAACTTTGTCTTCAAATGCAGTTTTGAACGAAGAAAGAGCAATCAAAAACACCATTGTCAGAAATTATATTTTAAATTAAATTTTATTAATAGTTCTTATTTATTCATGCATTTCAAATATTTCTATGTTAATTTAAAATATGAAATAAACGGTTATCATGAATCAGGCCCGTAGACAAGGGAGACGTTTTTGGTGTTCAAACCCCCCCATAGGGTCCAGAAAGTATAAAAAATAAAATATATTCATTAGTATGACATTTTTTTTATGCGCGTACTTAATGCGCCTACGTTTCTCTTCAGAAACAGTATAAACTGCAACAGCAACACGCTTAAGATATCGAAAAAAGTTCGATACATTAAGCCTTATCTATCACCAGCGATTTAAGAATCTATTGCGTTTGAAAGTATTGAATGAAAGTGAGGAAAAAATTTACCTTTTACAATTGTTATAATTTTTAGTTTTCTAAAATTAAAACCATTTGTGTTAAGTATTTTCTATTGATTATTTTATTGCAGAAACCACCATTGAAAAAGGCCAGAAAGGAGGAAAGTAAATCTTTGTTTTTAAGGATTTTTTTTCTTTTATCAATTTCCGTCCTTATTATGGAATATCGACTTCTTGATATTCTTTAATACTTTGATCCAATGTTACAAAATTAAATACGAGTAATTTTAAAAAGAAGATGACACCGCCGAAGTCGAAGCGACATTAGAACTACTTTGCTGATGTACCAATCGAGTGCAGCGCTGCCAAAATGCTGTAGCGGTCAATGTGTGCGGTGCCCATATTATATTATAATTATTTGATGGTTACAATTTTATCTAAATCGTAATAATGTAATATTGTATTTCGTTTGTATTGTAGAAAGCGTTCAAGAATCTTTAAAACCTGAAAAGTGTCCAGTGGCTTTGTAACCGTCAGCTGCAGGAGGTGGTAGTATTGACAATAATATTAAAAGCGGTCGTGTTATTGCTAGGACACAAAAGCGGACCTAGTGTTATTAAGAATATTTCACTTTTTATGTTAATAATTCTAAATTTGTGCGTTTTGTGTATATGATTGTAGAAATTGTTCCAGAAACAGAAATTTCATTTGATACATCGGAACTGCCTTCGGCTTCGGCAGTGCATAAAGGTGCAAGCAACGACATTTGCAATTTCATTTCATTTCAAGTTTTTAAAACATTTAAAATACCCCCCCAACTTTTAATTTTCCTCTCAGTGGTTCGTGTTATCAGCGATTTAAGCAGTCTTGGTTGAACCGTTGGCATTAGTTAGCTTACTCCAAATTGAGAAACGTAGCTTATTGTAAGTTTTGCGTTTTTTTCAGCACTGAAGCGGGATTTCAACCTCTTGGAACAACACAAATTTTTAAAAATAAAATGTTTAAACCTTATGAATGTTGTCGAAAAAGTGAATTAAATGTAAAGATTGCTAAGTGATCTTTTAAAGTTTAGGAGTTGGTTACGGATTTAATTATAAGAAAATGTGAGTCTTCCTATCGTGGTAATTTTTCTAGTAGTTAACAAGTGGCTTATAAAGGGTGGTTAAATTTTAAGGGCCGATGTTGAATGTAAACCACACCTAAACGTCAAGCTTTTTTCTGCATTTCATTTGAAATTTCTCAATTTCATACTAACTCAATTTGAACCATGGAAAGATACACAATCGATCAACGCGTAAAAGTTATTCAGGTTTATTATGAAAATGGGCGTACAATCGGAAAAATCTTTCTAAAATTTGAGAAAACCGGGTCTGTAGGAGATGTGAAAACACCAGTGCATGCTCGTGCAGCTCGTACTGCAGAAAATATTGCTGCTGTTCGCGATAGTGTGGCTGAAGAGCCGTCAGGCAGGTACTGTGAATGGTGTTCGCTATTGTGAGATGATAACGAACTTTTTATGGCCCGAATTGAAAGATATGAATGTGGACAATATGTGGTTTCAACAGGACGGTGCCACTTGCCACACAGCTAACGAAACAATGGCTCTTTTGCGCGACAAATTCAATGGCCGTGTTATCTCACGTGCTGGCGATGTCAATTGGCCGCCAAGATCATGTGATTTGACACCGTTGGACTTCTTTCTTTGGAGTTATTTGAAAGAAAAGGTGTACGCCGATAAGCCAGCAACATTTCAAGAGCTCAAGGATGAGATAATTCGGCACATTAACGGCATAGAACCTCACTTATGCCTCAGCGTCATCGAAAAGTTGGACAATCGGATGGAGGTGTGCCGCCGATGTCGCGGCGGCCATTTGGCCTATATTTTGTTCCATACATAATTGAACTATACCAATATTATCAAAATAAAAAGAAATGACAATAATTTCCTAAATAATTTGTGTTTTATTCAAAATCAATATCGGCCCTTTAAATTTAACTACCCTTTAGTTCAACCATGCTTTATACAAAATATTAACCCTATAGCCGCTTACGAAGACGCTTGCAAAAATATCGTTTGAAAGGAATTTGCATTGTAGGTCGCATTTATAATGGTGTGGAAAATTTTTAAAAAATTACTGTTTATATAACTTTCCTTGGTGCAAGAATTTACAACATGGAAGTACTATTTACAAAGCACAACTGGCTTTTGTCATCGTTCAACTTGATTCTGATGACATCCGAAAACGAGGAACGATCAAAATTGTAATTAAACAATAAACAAGAATTTTAGCTTGCTCTGGTAACACAACCATAGGAATAAATTAAATCAGAATTCAGCAGCGGATGCTGCTGCAAATATTAGGAAAGTGTGGTGATAGGTGAAGGACTTGATATTTGAACTTGAGGACTTGATAGGCACTTGATATTTGAAATATATTTCTAGAAGTTATATGGGCGAATACCGCTTAAATGATTGTGCATCCTTAGGAATACATAGGGATAGCAAAGTCACAGAGGATGATATATTATCAGAATTGGCAAAAAAAAAAAGAGAAAACTTAATACAAACATACAAAAATAAATAAAAGTATGTTTTATTAAAAATTCATTAAAGTTCTATACTAAATTCCTTGATTCATCTATATCAAAAAATATCGATATATTTTTTATGAAAACCACCCTTGGGTAAATCCTGGCTACTGTCCTGTCATGAATAGTAATAAAAAGTACAAAAGAAAATTATTCACAGCATTCATTGGCAGATTCTTGTTATAAAAGTATGAAAACAAAAAAAGTATAAAAGAAAATTATTCACAGCATTCATTGGCAGATTCTTGTTATAAAAGTATAAAAAATCGAATTTTCTTTGTAAATATCTAAACATATACAATAGCGCTTATTCGCATGATGTATTGTTACGGTGTTAGAATGCTAAAGTGCTAAGAAATACATAAATGAAGAAATACAGAAGCGAACATAAGAAACGCAACGTTCATATCATAATGTATTATTATCATTATCATAATGCCGTATTATCATTAAAAAAACTGAGTTGTTTTTAGTTTTGAACATTTAAATTTTGAACACTTACTTACATTGATCTTATATTTCTTGCATTGTCTTAACTTTATATGTCTAAACTCAAAAACAGCTGTGTATTTATTATGATTACGAACGTTGCGTTTTTATGCTCGCTACTGTACTATTTTTGTGTGTTTCGAGTGTTTTCTTTACACTTTAGCATTCTAACACCGTAACAAGACTTTGTAAATACCGCTAAATGTAACGTAAAAAAAATAAAAACTTCGCAGCCTTCATTGTCTTAAAGCTAACAATAGTTTTTAAAATATTTACTTAGGGTCTTGCACTTTGCTCCACTATAATTTTAAGAAGAGAGCTTTGCTCTTTCAGTAAATAACAAATTTTGGTAATGCCATTCATTATTTGCGAGTGGTTTTTGGCTACAATTTTCTTTGATTCGTCCAATAATCCAACATAGGAAGTCTTGTTTCTTTGGCTGCTCGATAATTTATTTTCCTTTATTGGCTGGTCAGACTCGATGCTTTCTGACAAGGAAATAGTTTTGCAAAGCACTTCTTCCATTTCCTTGGACTGCTCAGGAATGGTCTGTTAAATTAAAATATATTCATAAATATCTAGCATTTATATATTCATAATGCTTTTCCAATTTCTTACTTCAATTTTATCCATCAAAACGCCGATTTCTTTTGTAGCCCTATCACCTTCGACCATGTCTTTTGAAAAGAATTCAAGCACTTCTTCATCCAGGACTTCTAATACATTCGGCCCTTGGCTTGAAGGCAAATTGCCTGTTCGATTTTTAAATGCGCGGTGCTCGGCATATAGCTTCTTGACAGTACATTTCCAGTCATGATAAACAATAACTTTTTGTATGGAATAAAGTATGTTCGCTCATGTCTTACATCCATTGGTGTAATGTGTCGTGAAACAAAATGAAGGCTCCACATTCAATGTTATTCCAAAAATTATAGATGGCACACCTTCTTCCATTGTTCAGCACTTTTTTGGCGCCACCCAAATAATTAAGCTCATTTGCTACAGTCTCCCAACCTTCAAGGTTCTCCTTTCTGGCATTTTTCTTGCCAATGCTTCGGTGCAGCTTTATCAATTGAAGCAGCTGAAGCTTTTGGCTCTAAGATAAATTTTAATTTTTTTAAAGCTTATAGCTCTTTTTTGGAGTACAAAACTTACTTTTTTTTTATTTTGTTTTTAGCAATTCTTAAAAAAATTAATTTTTAAGAATTACACTTAGAGCTTTATGCCAAGTACTTTCATGAAGCAACAGGTTGCCACAACAACAATGTTCTTTACAGAACAACCACCAGCAGACTAGACAGCTGTTTCGTTGGTCGCTACACCAACTCATCAGCAATCTTCTGTGGGTTATGCAGTCCATTAACTTTGAAAATCTTATAAGCACACCTTCTGCTAAAACCAAAGCGGAATTGCAGTTGTGTGCTTTCCAATGTAAAAAGCAATGTTTTTCTACTTCTAAGCACAAAGCAAAGGTTCAAAAAATTGACTACATTAATTCTGCAAAGAATTGTTGTTGCGCTCTTTGTTTACTTCTTTTCACGATTCCATTCTTTGGTACCAACAATTCAATTCAAAAACAATTCAATTCAAAACAATTTCTTTTCATTTTCCATAATTGTATTTTTATTTGTATATTTGCCGGCATAAATATTTTTAATTTTGTGACATTAGTGATGATATTTTACTTTTACACGCATGGACTTGAATCATACAAAACCGATTTTTTTTTAAGAATACATTTATTTTAAATGCAATTGTTTTTTATTTTTTTCGTCACTTAAAAGTATTTATCTATTTTCTTAAACAATTCTAGTTGAAAATCTAAACATTTCTATCCCAATTAAATGTGTTTTGTGAAGAGAAAAAATTTCCTTAAAAAAGGTTTTCGGTTGCTAATGATAATTTTGTTTACTCAATGTAATATTTACGCAACATTATTGGCATTCATAGAAATCGACAAAGTTCTCACTTACCTCACAGGTAGTGAGAAAAGCAATCGTTTTGAATCGACTAAAACAATTTCTTAAGTGAATACTATTGAAATGAAATTGGAATGTGTGACAAGTTGACGATTTGAAATGAGCAAATGGAGTGGGAATCGAGTAATTTTATTACAGAAACAGTCCAGGTGAGAGTGACGTCACCGTGACGTCAAATCGAAAATATCAGTTGAAAACTACGATCGCCACGAGTTACAGAAACGAGGGAAACCGACTGTTGCTCTGTCGCTTTTTCTTTTGCTTTAGAGCGTGTCATAAGTTGTAATTGTTGTTCAACGTTATCACATTCTGCATTATTATTATTTGGCATTTTCAATATATTTACTTTTTGTAAGCTCTCTAGTACTTCACTCATTTTAATTATACAATTTGAAAAAAAACTATTTATGCATGAGCAGCATTTTTAAAATATGCTCTTGTTATTGTTTGATACCAACAATAGATTTTCCGAAACAACTGCACATTGACCATGATAAGCTTGGGAGCAAATTCCTCATGCAATTTCTCCAACATCGATGAGTTCTTTACACAAAGAACAATCAGTCATTATTAAGCGTCCTTCCACGAAGAAAAGAAAAAAAAGACTGAGGGAGGTTTTAGGCAAAAACATTTAAAATTAAGGCAAACTTTAGAAGATGTTTTCTAAAAAAGTTTATTATATAAGTTAATTTTAACTTAACATTATTTATTTAAAAAAAAATTTTTCTTTTTGCTTGCGTGACTTTATTTGTTTAATAACACTTAATAACTAACTTAAACATTTTTCATATCTTATTATTACACCTAAAGCTGCTCTGCCGCTGTTGCGATTCTTGTTACTATATCAGCTGACGTTGACATTCCCACAGTAAAAAGTATATATAGTGAAGAGAATGCATGAAGGTGGCGAAGTTACAATAGTGAATCGCTGCTCGAGTATAGTTTAGGCTCGAATCAGCGAGAATTGAAGGTACCACGGTGAATGGCAGCGGCCAGCTTCGGCGACATTTCCAAAACTACAAATTCCATGCATGCAAGCCAAAATCCGCTCAAAACAGGTTTTGCAAGAATAAAAATATCTCTTTGATACAATTATTATTTGCATGTGTTTTGTTTGCTATTATTATTTGCATATGTGTAAGTATGTGTGCTTTGTTTCTAGCTGAGCGCTGCGTTTTGTTTATGTTTTAGATATTAAGAATTTATTGAAATTTATATTAAATACTTCGGTCAAATATTTCTCTTTTGATTTTGAAGGAAAATTTTTTCTTTTCGAAATTACTTATTTTTTTAAGAGTTTTCTTCCGAAATTGAAAAAATATTTTTGGCTTATAAATTTGTCGCTGCTAAAAAAATGATTTTGAAGAAAAATGTTTGCTCCATTAATTTTAAGCTAATTGATATTTTTTTTTTAAAAGTCTTCTTCCGGTTTTGAAGAAATATTTTTAGTTTATAAATTTTAAGCTGCTAAGGAAATGCTACATTTTTTCTTCTTAAAAAATTTTTCCTCTGATTTTGAAGAAAATTGTTTGCTCCATAAATTTTTAGTTGCTGAAATGATTTATTTTTTTTTTAAGTTTTCTTACGAAATTGAAGAAATATTTTTGGCTTATAAATTTTTCGCTGGTTAAAAAAATGATTTTGAAGAAAAATGTTTGCTCCATAAATTTTTAGCTGCTAAATGATATATTTCTTTTCAAAAGTTTTTTTCCGAAATTGAGGAAATATTTTTGGTTTAAAAATTTTTCGCTGCTAAAAATTATAGATTTTTTCTTGTTAAAAAATTTTTCCTCTGATTTTGATGAAAGATTTTTGCTTCATAAATATTTAGCTGCTTAACAAATGATATTTTTTTTTTAAAAGGTTTCATCTGAAATTGAAGAAATATTTTTGGTTTATAAATTTTCAGCTGCTAATGGAATGAAATGATGAGAATTTTTTTAAAAAATTTTTCCTCCGATTTTGAAGAAAATGTTTAATTTATAAGTTTTTAGCTACATATGAAATTCTTAATGCGAATTTGTTCATTAACCGTCAATGACCGTAACAGGTGAAAACATTTCTTAATTTATTAACAACATTTCACAACAGTTTTAGATTTTTGAAACATTTTCATAACAATTTCATTAATTATTTTAATTAAATTTGTAATGACTACAACTGTACTGTTCGAACATAACTTTATTTCAGTTGCATTTAGTTGAAGGTTTTTAATAATGTTTTAAATGATCATTGCCCTAGAAAATTCACAAAAAATTGAAGCGTAAGTGTGTATAACATTTAATACATTTATAATATTAATATATAGATAATAATAATAATGATATAAACATATTTGTATATTTAAATATAGACATATATGCACATATATATACATATACATATATAGATCCTCGGTAGAATGTAACTTTTGGTAACTTCAGTGGTTTAATTTTCACCTTAAAATTAATGAACGAAAATCTTTAGTTAATGAACCGGGCTGAAGATAGCAACGCACGCATATTCGAATTCGAAAACGTGGCTAGAAAAACCGTGGCTATCTTCACCAATAGTCCGAAGATAGCCACGCTTTTTTTCGAACTTAGCCACGCTTTTAAACTCACCCCAGTATATTTCGAACATTAATTTTTGTCGTCAAAGCTGTACGTCCTTTTTTAAGGAAATCATAAATTTAAGACATACATTTTAAATGTAAATGAATATAACTCTACCCACGCTTAAATATTTCATTAAACACTTTCCAAAGCTTTATTATTTTTTTTTTTTTTGAAGAAAATGTTTGCTAAAATATTCTTTCTTACAAACTTCATTATAGCTCATCAACGTTTTTAAACACAGTGTGGTGAAAATTTTGAATTTTACTTAAAGTTTGTCATTTAGAATATTTATTCATGTTTTGTCTTTAGCTTAGTGGTTATGATATAAGTGAGAACACATGAATTTAACTCGCAGTGCCATGAATTTTTTTATTTTTTTTTTTTAATATTGCCAATTATTTTAATACATATCTTTTGAAAGATTTGACTTGAGTAGTCATTTTGCGCCTTTTATTTCACCGGGTAAAAATAACGGTTTCTTTTGGCTCTTTTTATCGGTCAAAATTAACAGTTATTTTGTGCCTTTTTATATTTTATATTTTAGCTATTTTATAGCTCAAAATGTGCGAAAAAAATGGTATCAATAGTTTTTAGTCGGTCAAGCGGTTTTGAAATAAAAACAAATTGACTGATATTTTTGGCTGAGAGGCACATAATAACAGATAATTTTAACTTTTAGGGTAACAGTTGAAAATTTAAAGGAATTTAATATTCGTAAGGCTGCAGCCATTAGGATTATAATAGTGTGTTTGGAAAAGTACACCGGCAACTTTTTCGTAATGCCTTTTTCATTTGAAAATGGAAAAATTATTTAGTTATTTCCGGTCCCTGGTTCTTATATGCATAAATCAATGGACTGTGAACTTTTTTTTGTAATAATACAATTTTTTGTTGAAACTTTTTAAGTTTGTATTTTTTAAGGCTTAAGTACATTTTCCAAAGTCATCCTCGGAATCTTTGTATCGGCAGCTGCTTACACTATTCACTCGTCTATTCAGTAATTTGCTTCATTCACGTTAAAACTTAATCAGTATTTTGTTTGAATTTCCTTGAATAAAACTTTATAAAAGCATCAGATGAAATTTTTTTATATAAGCACTTAATTTCCTTATCATAAATTGATTCGGTAGCACTGCGTTTAAAGGAAGCAGAGTTTTAGACGGGGGTTCTGTGGGTTGACTTCGGGCTCTGACAAGTTTTTTGAAGCGAAGCTTTTTACTCCTTGTTCTGTGATTTGCTTAGAGTGAAATCTGAAAAATTTTCGACAGATTTTTTCTTGGAATTTTGATGATTTTTTTGTTGCTAGCGCTTATTACAACAAGAAAATTTAATACTTTAATATTAAATACTAAAAATATGTTTTGGTTTCCGTGGGGATCGAATCCGTGCCCTTTATAACGATAACCCAGCACACTACCCACTAGGCCACAAAGACCTGTGGGAAAAGGTTGTTAATTTAATGTTAGTTATAACAGAAGCTATACTACAATAGATCGTCACCATCTATCAATAGGTAGAGGATTGTGTATTTGCTATGCTACAAAAATTTGCTTTTATTTGCCACAAAGCGTCTCCAGCATCGGTGTGCTTGTACTGTGAATGCGTTTGTGGTGTTGGCATATAGTATAAATTATTATGTAGAGATTGCATCAACTCTGCTAAATCTCTGGCATGTGTTAACAGAGGAAATTCTTCTAATAGAATCTAGAAGAAGAAGAAATAGTTTGCACTTTTAATGAGCAAACATGAATTATCATATAATTACACATGTTGCATGTTGCATTCGGCTTATAGTTGCATTGCTTTTCAACTTTTTCGCTGTTGCGTTGAAGTTGCGTTGGGATTGCGTTGACCATGTGTGGAAAAGGCCTTAAGCCTGTATGATACTTCATTTTTTTTGAAACTTTACTTCAATTTTTGTCATTGAAAACTAGAGCAGTTCAAATAGTACGAATGCATGGATTCAATTGGTGTGAGTGAATACGCATATAGAACGAATTGGAGACAAATTTGTAGGACGGACCAGGACGGACCAGGACGGACTGTATTTTCTTTGCATTTTTTTTGCCGTTTCAATTCGTTCTTCGTTAAGTTTCGATTAAATATTTACTGTGCTTTTAATAATTAATTTGACATTTTTAGAGTAAACAAAAATATTTAAGATAAATGTATGCTGAATTGGAAGTGATGTGTGTAGCTAATATTAATTAATTAAATGCAGCTGCTCTTAAAAACAACAGAAATAAAATAGAAACAACGTTTATCCTTTTCTTACAAAATATGTCTGTCCTGCCCACGCCCCACTTGTTTTCAGATTTTAAAATTGGACAAAACAAAATGAAGTAAAAAATTAAGGGATTTACACACATCAAGCCGCTTGAAAATCATTGGAAAATATCAAAATAATTTGATTTTGGTCAATCAAGCCACCAACGCGTCTGTGTGACACATTCAAACAAATATTCACTATCACATATAAATGATTAATGTCAAATGATTGGCCGTGTAAAGACCGCATTAGATCCAGGTTTTTTATATCTATTAGTACCGATGTAATTAGCACAAAAAATGTTTTGGCAATATCGTTATCATTGACAATCAGAGTGGTAAAAGCTCACCACGGAAAGGTGAAAAATAACTTGGTAGATATATGTTAAATTAAGCCTGTATGATACAATATTTCAATTAAATTTTTGTCATTGAAAACTAGAGCAGTTCAAATAGTACGAAATTGGTGTGAGTGAGTACGCATATAGAACGAATTGGAGAAAGCTTTGTAGGACGGACTGTATTTTCTTTGCATTTTTTTTTTTGCCGTTTCTTTCAATTCGTTCTTCAGTAAGTTTCGATCAAATAAACAAAACTGTTTAATATAAATGTATGCTGAATTGGAAGTGATGTGTGTAGCTAATTGCCTCTATTCTAGTTGGCGGAGTGAGATGACATAAGCCACTGCGACTCTAAACCATATTCTAGTAGTCACTTAACAGCGACCCACGTCACTTGCGTAACTAAACAGCCAAATAAATTTTTTTGTCATATTAAAGTTGTCACTGTAAGCCGTCCTGTGTCGCATTCAAGTGACAAAATTAGGCGCCGTACTTTTTGAAGTGAGATGTAGGCAGAAAAAGGGGAAATGAATAAAAATTGTTGTTTATAAATAAAAATTGTTTATAACTTATACTTTTTAGCTTAAAAATAACCACCAGAAGGCAATTTGAAGAGATGGTCATATTCATGGCCAAAAACCAATTTATAGCCCAGGACTTAAAATTTGCAGGCAATTGCTGCATTAATAAACGTTTTGGCCTTACTACTCCAGGAAATCCAAATTTCTCGAAAAAAGGCTTGGAAATTTTATCGTAGACAACAGTCACATTACTTTTATAAGCTATCAAATCAACAGCTACATTATCAACAGTGGCCAGTCATTGCCAGCACCTTTTTGATAATTTCCTGCAGCCAAAAAAAGTAAGACAGCAGCCTATTTTATAATTGGAAGAACTGCGAGAAACTTCTCTTTGGAGGCTTTAATTTTCTTTCAATTACTATTCAAACAAACTTAAACCAGGGACCGAAAATAATGATTATTTTCCATGTTTGCTACATAAAAAGCCGCATCTGCCTTATAAATTTTGATATTTTTCATAAAAAGCAGAATTTAACTGGTACTTTCTGCTTTTTATTTTTTCTGGCAAGAAATAATTATTATCTGCGGCTTTTTATTTTTTATAGCAAAAATAAAAAGCCTCTGTTATAAATCAAAAACTGTGAGTGCTAGGAAAATGATATTTTAAAATGCTGAGATGCTTAAAATAATTTGATATGAGCACAAACGACGAAGAACAACGGTTCTTTCTACACGTAAAAACAAGCTTGTAAACAATAATAATAGCAAAATATATTCAAGGTCATTGGCAATAATTTCAATTTTGTGCGAAGATCTGTTCCCTTCTTGTGCTGTTAAAAAGTTTAATAAAAAAATAGCTATAGGTCGTAAACGTGACAATATTATTGGTGAATTTTTTAGTGAAAGTAATGGAGACGCCAAGTGTAAATCGTGCGGTCAGAAAATACATTTCAACCATACCAATTTAAAAAGACATTTGCAATCCAAACATACTGAACTTATGAGTGAATATGGAAAACGAAGAAAATTGCTCAACGCGCCAGTGGATACAAGTGATTTAAAAAAAAAAATTTCAATTTCAATATCTGCTAATGAAGTTATCAATAGCTGCGTTGATATGGTTACGAAAGAGTCCTTTCCTTTAGCATTTTTCGACTCAAATTCTTTTAAAACTCTGATGAGCCCAATTTTTGAGGCCTTAAATATCACTAAAATAACATCTCGAAATGCTATGGATTTTGTTACAGATGCAAAACAATAAAGTCGATTATCGAAAGGAAAGTAAACGGTAAAGTAGTCTCTTTGAAACTTGATACCGCCACTCGCAGTGATCGAGCTGTATTAGGTGTGAATGTACAATTTTTGGAAAATAACAAAATCAATATATACACATTATCCATGTTGGAATTAAAAGGAAAACATACAGCCGTAAATTTAAAAGAAACCTTGGAAAGCATATTAAGTGAATTCAATATTGCAAAAAAACAAGTTTATTCAATAACCACTGATAATGGTAGAAATATGGTCAAAGCGGTAGAACTTTTATCAGTGCAAGACAGAAATGATGAAGATTTAAGCGAAAATGAGACTGACGATGATGAAACGGATTTTTATGAAGGAATTTTAAGTGACATTAAATATGAACACAGCATTTCAATAAAATGTGCCGCACATACTCTTCAGCTCGCTGTAAAAGACTTTTTGGGGGATTCACGTTCGCAAACAATACATAAAGCTCGCCAAATGGTTAAAACTTTGCGGACACCGGCATTTCGGTAAAATTTTTTCACAAACACAATTTCATATTTATACACAGAGCAAAAAGTGCCTCATAAAATAGGAGAAAAGTATGATGATTTCCTTAACATTATTATTTCTATTTTCTTAACATTAGAAGGGAAATTGAAAATTCGAACCTTCCAAAACCACAAATGGACGTCGTGACACGTTGGAGTTCCACTTATAATATGCTGAAGCGAATGTTGCAGTGGAAAGAATTTAGCATACAGAATTTAACAACAGATGCTAATCTTAACAGTGAAGAATGGCTAGAAATGGAAAATTTTGTGCATTTATTTATTAACATTGCATCTTCAAAAAAGTCAGCTGCTGTTAGGGGATTTTTATAAATATTGGCTGGAATTAATTTTTCAACTCAAGGCCATGAGCAGCGATATTAGCACAGAGTTCATTCCATACATTGAAGCAAGGATGACTGGCTTGTTAGAAAACGAAACAATGTAAGCTGCAATTTTCTTGGACCCTAGATTCCGGCGTTTATTATCAAAAAATAAGATTGAATCTGGTAAAGTACATCTTAAGCAAATAGTCAAGCAGATTATAGATGCACAAAAGGTAAAGCATGAATAAAAATTTTTGTATGGCCTCGACGAACGATAGAAGTGAAACTAATTAAAACTACTAAACTAATTAAACGTAAAAAAAAATTAAGATCGTAAAGTGGTTAACGAATAAGACTTTTTTACAGTGGTCTACGTTATTTTTCGTTTCGTATCCTAAAATTTTTCTTGAGTCTTTATAAGTTTTACTTCTAAAGTACATTTTTTAAATATGGCGCTTTTGTTTATAGGTTCTGTTAGTCAATTTGTTTTTTGTAATCGTTCATTTTTTTTAGGAATATATTCAAGAGCCACGTTCCACTTCACCATCAGTGCATGTGCAACAGGTAAACTCAAACAAATTTATTCAATAAATATTTGACACGTATTTATATCCACCCACATGTTCAACTCTTGCCATTTCAAGGAAACCAACGAAGAGCTTCCGTCCACATCAAGAAATGCTACAACCGAAGCCTTTTTATTTGATGAAAATTCTGCTTTAAGCTCCTCTTCTTTGTTAAGAAGCGGAATTAGGGAGATGGAGCTTGAAAACTCATCATCAGATGAAGAGGAGGAAACAGTAAACGCAGATGTTCGGAAAGCATTTAACGAAATCGATAACTACAAGGAAAAGCGCCTTGACGTGGATGAAAATTTAATAGAATACTGGGACAGCAAAAGATATATCCTACCGTGGCTGCATAAGCTTGCCTACATTGTCCACGCAGTACCTGCCACGCAAGTTAGTGTTGAGAGAGCATTTTAAGCACTAAAGCTGATTCTTGGAGATTTAAGATATAATTTATCTGAAAAAAATCTGGCTGCCCTAATGATGGTGAAACTGAACGATTTTAATTACTTACTTACTTAGGTGGCCGTGACAACCCGTGTCCGGATTTCGACCGACCTCATCAGCTCTCGCCAGGCGCCTCTGCTTTGCGCGCGCCTTCTCCAATCGGATACACCAAGTGCGGTTAGGGCTTCCTCAGCCTGGTCCATCCATCGGAGGCATGGTCTCCCTCGTCGTCGTTGACCAGCGACCCTCGCCTCGAGCACCTTTTTCGCTGGAGCTTCGTCGTCCATACGATGGACATGACCCAGCCAGCGTAGTCGCTGCACAGTTATACGCCGAACTACGTCAATGTCTCCGTAGAGCTCATACAGCTCGTGGTTCATTCGGATGCGATAGTCATCGCCGACTCGAACAGGACCGAAGATTTTGCGAAGAACTTTTCTCTCGAACACCCCCAGAGCGGCTGCGTCAGTTTGCGAAACTACCCATGCCTCAGCGCCATAAAGCAGCACAGGTAGAACGAGCGTCTTGTAGAGTGTTAGTTTTGTCGATCGAGAGAGGGCTCTGGAACTTAGTTGCTTACTGAGCCCGTAGTAGCACCTATTAGCAATTATTGTTCTTCGCTTTATCTCCAGGCTGATTTCGTTGTTGGTATTAATGGCGGTGCCAAGGTATACAAACTCCTTGACTACTTCAAAGTTATAGCTGCCGGATGAAACGTGGGAGTCTAAACGCCGAGCTCCCTTGTTTGTAGACAGCATATACTTTGTTTTACCCTCATTTATCGTCAAACCCACTTTGGCTGATTCCTTTTCGATAGCGGCGAAAGCAGCGGTAACATCTCTCTTGGTTCTGCCAACAATATCAATATCATCAGCGTAAGCAAGGAGCTGGACACCTTTATAGAAAATGGTGCCATTACGATGCACACCGGCCTTTCGTACGATCCCCTCCATGATGATGTTGAAGAGATCGCAAGACAGTGGATCGCCTTGCCTGAAACCTCTTTCGGTATTGAAGGTTTCGGAGAGGTCATTTCCTACCTTGACGGAGCTGCGTGTGTTGCTCAACGTCATTCTGCAAAGTCTAATCAACTTTGCAGGTATACCGAACTCAGACATTGTTGCGTATAGGCAATCCCTTCTCGGGCTATCGAACGCAGCTTTAAAGTCGACAAAGAGATGGTGTGTGTCAATTTGATTTTCGTGGGTTTTCTCCAGGATTTGTCGTAGCGTGAAAATCTGGTCTATGGTGGACTTACCAGGTCGAAAGCCACACTGATAAGGTCCAATCAGTGTTTTTGTAATTGGCTTTAATCTTTCACACAGTACGCTTGAGAGAACCTTATATGCGATGGAAATAAGACTGATACCTCTATAACTTGCGCAGATTGTAGGGTCTCCTTTCTTAAGTATAGGGCACAGTACACTGAGGTTCCAATCGTCGGGCATGCTTTCTGCTAGCCATATTTTGCTGATGAGCTGATGCATGCGCCTTATCAATTCATCGCCGCCGGTTTTAAACAATTCAGCTCACAGGCCGTCAGCACCCGCTGCTTTATTGTTTTTGAGTCGTTGGATAGCAACTCGAACCTCTTCATGGCTAGGTGGTGATACTTCCACTCCGTCATCGTCGATTGGTGGCACTGCACTGTGCTCTCGATGGGCGGCATTGGTGGAATCGTCGCCATTAAGTAAATTGGAGAAGTGCTGTCTCCACAATCTAAGCACACACTGTGTATCCGTATTCAGATCTCCATTTTCGTCTCTACAAGTGGATGCTCCGGGCTTGAAACCTTGGGTTAGACGCTTAACCTGTCGATAGAATTTTCGTGCATCCTTCTTGCCCTGGTATACCTCTAGTTCCTCACGCTCACGCTTTTCCTGCTCTCTTTTCTTGCGTCTGAAAAGGCGCCTCTCTTCCTTCCTCTTTTCGCGGTAGTTTTCTCGCACGGCTCGCGTTGCAGCTGACTGCAGCGTTTTTCTATATGCGGCGTTTTTTACTGCAGTCGCAATGCGACACTCCTGATCATACCATTGGTTCCGAGGTTGCGGGCGCCGGAAACCAATGACTTCTTCAGCGGCAGCGCGCATGGAGTGGGATATATGCGCCCAAAGTCCGCCGGCGTCGTCGAGTCCAGAGGTTGGTTGGTTGAGCTTAACCGAGAGTTGAGCGGAGTAGGATTCGGCAGTCCGTTGTAATTGCAGCTTAGCGACATCTAGCTTTCGTTGCATTCCTGTGCGTATGTTCTTGGCATTGCATAATCGCATGCGGATCTTGGCTGCAACAAGATAATGGTCGGAGTCAATGTTGACCCCCCGAAATGTACGCACATCTAGAACACTAGAGGCATGCCTTCCGTCGATTACAACATGATCAATTTGGTTTCGCGTTTTTTGATCCGGGGACAGCCAGGTGGCCTTGTGGATGTCGAGGTGCTTAAATCTGGTGCTACTAACTACCATGTTTCGTGCCGCGGCGAAGTCGATCAGTCTTAGACCGTTGTTTGTGGAGGTCTCGTGAAGACTGAACTGACCGACAGTGGGGCCAAAGATGCCTTCCCTTCCGACTTTCGCATTAAAATCGCCGAGGACTATTTTCACGTCATGGACCGGAAGGTGGTCATATACGTCCTCAAGACTAGCGTAGAAAGCGTCCTTGACGGCTTCGTCCTTTTCCTCCGTCGGGGCGTGCGCGCAAATAAGGCTTATGTAGAAAAATTTTGCCTTGATGCGGATCGTGGCCAATCTTTCGTTCACAGGTGTGAACCGGGAAACAAGGTGGCGTAGTTTCCGGCTAACGACGAATCCACATCCGAATTCGCGCTTCTCCGCATGGCAGCTGTAGTAGATATCGCAGTGTGCTTGTTTAGAGCAGCCTTGCCCTTTCCATCGCATTTCCTGGATGGCGGTGATGTCAGATTGTATTGCTGTGAGGGCTTCCGCCAGTTGGATAATGGCACCTTCCCTATAAAGGGTCCGGACATTCCAGGTGCATATCCGTAAATCATTGTCCGTTTTTCGTTTGCGGTGGTCGTCAACGTAATTGGGGTTCTTATCCGAGGCTGGTTTAGTTTTCATTGGGCAGTAGTAATGTGGCGGGACCCAAACCCTGCGCACATTCCATGTTTAAGGTCTATGGATCGACCCGCCGCTCAAATTAGCCGTCAAACTGACGGATGCCAGTTTGCCGTTGCCCAGGGAACACCACTTGGAGGTTTGAGTCGACTTGAGACGATTTCGACATGGATAATGCTGGCCTCGCCAGGTTGAGGCGGTCAGACACGTTGCCATGTGAAGGTTCGCCCCCTGTTCCCCGGGGAGAACGATTTTAATTAGTTTAGTTGAAATGGATATTTTCTTTACTCATTATTACTAGTTGAAGCGAGTTGAATTGATTTATAACCTTTTTGTTTTTTTTTTGTTTTATTAATTTTTTATTTAATGTCAGGATACTTTAATTTTATTACAAGCTGACACTTTTTGCACATTTAAGACTCCACGTCGAAAAATTTTCATAAAAACGTGAATTCGACGTATTTTTTGTTCTTAATATTTTATTAATATTATTGTAAGCATTGGGTGAATCTTGCATTTTGCATTTTCCTTAAACTGCGAAGATTGCCCACCTTTATCCCATTATATATTTAGATGACCATTCTACTACTTCATCTACCGAATTTCATCATCATTACTTTACTGGTTCTTTTTTCTCAAAAAGAGGCAATGCGCGAAATTTGCAATACAAAGATTTTCATGCAATAACCTCATATTCGAAATTTAATCATCATCGCGGCTCTGATTCATGATACATTGTCATTTTCCCTAAAATAGGGCGTGCCTCGCCCACTTTTGGTTTACATGTAGCTTACCAAACCACGACCACATATACCAAGTTTCATCATCATTGCGTGCCAGGTTCATGAGATATATGTAATTTCCTCAAAAAAGAGCGTGGCCCGCCCAAAATTTTACAATAGTTAGATCACCATGGCACGCCCGTATGTATCGATTTTCATTATCCTAGCACTCACAGTTTTTGATTTATAACAGAGGCTTTTTATTTTTTATAGCAAAAATAAAAAGCCGCAGATAATAATTATTTCTTGCCAGAAAAAATAAAAAGCAGAAAGTACCAGTTAAATTTTGTGTTAAAAAATAAAATACATTAAATAACTATTACTTCCAGCTTTTTTGGAAAAAGGGAATAATAGTTACGGTCCCTGACTTAAACAAATATTTAAAATTTTGAACTCACACTTCATCATGCAATTCTAACTGATTAGACCTTAATTTTATTCTTTTAATCCTTAAGTTTTCACAATAATCTGCACTATCAGAGCTATCGGAATCAGAAAACCAAAACACAAAAGAACTCATAATAAATTATTTAGGCATTTTAAATTATTATAATTATTATTTAAAATAAATTATTTATTTATGCGTACAGTTAGAGTTCGCAGGCTTGTTTAATTTACGATTTGTTATTTTTACGCCAACTAACGTAAGCGTATTTTGCTTTGTTATTGTTTTGCATGCAAACGAAAATACGCAGGCACTCGTAAATAAAAATAGCCTTTGGACGTGTTTTTTTGTGTCTCGTATTTTTATGCCCTGTCTACGGCATATAATAACAGCGTTTCATAATTATTGAATACGGCAGTCACATACTGAGGTGCTCACAGTTTCAAAAATAACAAATACTATAAATAAGCTTTGTTAATATGCGTTTAAACTGTGAGTAACCCAATTAATCTAATTTTATTTGCGACTTTGTTTTCTTTTTTTTTGCACAACTGTCATTTATTTAAAATTCTAAGAATAAATAAGATATTTAGTTTCATTCCAAATGTTCCGTCACCTCACGTCACGTGACAACAAAGATACCACTTTTCAAGTGACGTGACACCGACTGTAACAAAACTCACATAGGTGAGGTGACAACAAGAATCAGCATCAATATTAAGTTATTAAATGCAGCTGCTGTTCAAAACACCAAAAATAAAAAAGTAACAACGTATATCCTTTTCTTACAAAATATGTCTGTCCTGTCCACGAGCCACTTGTTTTCAGATTTTAAAATTGGACAGAAAAAATTAAGTATCATAAGGGCTTTAGCCAAGTGCTCTTATTTTCACTTACCCCGCGTATACTAAACATGCATTTCGCTCATATTGTAGAGTGTTTTACCAGCAGGTTGGTTAGCGCGGGTTCAATTCGTGCCTCGAGGTAATTTTTTTATTTTTAAAATCTAATGCTTTTAAGCAGACATGCTCAACGAAATCAACAAAATTTTTCTGTTTCGTTGAAAACAAAAAAAAAAAGCTTCGCTTCAAAAATTATCAGAGTTATTTCGTTTTCTAATAACGATACAAAAAATATCAAAACAAATTTCGTATCGTTGAAAAACGAAACTATCACAAAATAAAAATTTCGTTTAAAGTTTATTGAAAAAAAATCTTATCGTTTCTATATTAAAGTTGAGTTATATTTTCGTCAACAGTTATATTTTGCTCTTAAATTGATCGATTAAGCGGAATTAATAGTTAATATGTAAATAATTAGAAACTGCAACTACGTGAATTCAACCTTAGTGTTTAAATTTTATCTGTGAGATCATCCCCAAGATTTTAACGGTAATCCCTTATTATATATTTGAGTGTAGAGAATAAGCTCTAGAAAATTTAGACCGATGTGGTAATTTTTATTTACAAATTTACAAATTTTACATACGTATGGTACTTTATCGTTTTCTCGCACAAAAGAATAAAACACACAACAAACATACATGGGCGTTTTCCATAACCATTAAATCTCCATTACCACTATCCACCTAGTGGCAATGCAAATTGAACTTGCATTACCATTAACATGTAATGGTAAATGGAAAATAATTGGTAATTGTTCACACATATATTTTATTAATTTTAACTTCGAACAATGTCATAAACGCTGCACTTGACCTAATTTTCCGTTTTGTTTATATTTGTTCTTAGTCGCATCAGCAGTTGCAATTTAACTTGAACTATGCATCGCACTCAATATTTTGTCTGTTACTAGGAAGTAAAATTGTCATGTGCAGCGTAAGCAGTTTGTTTGTTACTCACAATATAGTAAAATTGTAACTTATAATAGCGTAAGAATTTTTGTTTGTATTCTTTTTTTTGTTAATCGCACTACTTATTTTAATATAAATATAGGCAAATTTAAGTAATAGAACAGAATAATTTTAACAACGTAACTGTGCGTTATTATTTTCTTCGTTGTGAGTCACGGTTCAAGTGCCGTAGATTCACTGCAGCAATATTCGCGAAAGAATTCACAGTTTATGTGCTGTTGAGTTCAAAGAAGTGTTACTCATTAACATTTTGGTGACCCCGACGTGATCCTTCAAGTGAAGCACTTAGAAGGATAATATACTTTAACCGTTAAATGTTTAAAGTCGTTGAGCAGTGTGACCGCGCAAGTCCGTCGCGACTTTAATTCGTAAAAACAAAACAATCGAAACTCAACTTAAGGCATTGCAACACAGGAGCACCAGTTGAACCTCCAAAGCAATGGATTTCGAACAACTGGTCCAGACCCAATACAGTGTGGGGCTGATCGAACATTGAGAATCTGGCAACCAACTTTACCAAGAATTCAAAGGATCGGAAAACATCCACCTACTTTTCGAAGCGGCTAGAAAAATTAAATAGCTGGGGAAATGAGTTTTTCCATAATCATGAAGCAATTCTGGCGTTGGAAAGTAAGCCGGAAGACGACAAATATTTCACAAGGAACTATTTTCAGAGGATTCAAGCAGTTGTGACTAAATATACAAAATTATTTGAAACCAACGCCATGGAATTGCTAAATTTAGACGACGGTGCTGCCAGTCAACCCAAAGGAATACTGAAACCAAGGAAAGGCGGAAAGGCGGAAACTCCTACGAAACCAACGCACTTTGATACACGCTCTTGGACAAAACCTGAATGAAGTGATGACACAAACTAACATGGACCATCCTCAATTATATTACACCATTAAATCAGCTATAATTGAGAACATATGATGGATCTGGCGAAGAACAATGTGGCTCTGTGGGAATCAACAGAGGACGACGTCATCGAAGACTACACTTTGCAGACTTTTTACAAACTCGAAGCGAGGGCAGAAGAAGCACTGATCGAACTCCATCAACACATGACGGTGGAGCAGAACTTCCAATCGCCGAGAAGATCAACGCCAACAGACACAGACGTTTCCTTACCAAAGATTACATTGCCAAAGTTTAATGGCAATTACATGCAATGGCTGACATTCAAGGATTTGTACACAGAACTAATCCACAATGCGGCTATATGTGATGCAAAAAAAAATGCATTACTTAACAACATCCCTGGAAAACGAAACCAAAAGTTTGATAAAACACCTTCCAGCAACAGGAAGTAACTCTCCAATTGCATGGGCAATACTCACTTACGACAACAAAAGACTTCTAGTGACAACATTGCTCAATAAATTAATGTAGCAATTAGTGATTCGAAAGGAGTCATCATCCGCGTTGAAGGCACTTCATGACATAACGAAGGAATTCGTTCATGGACTCCAGGCACAAGGACTTCCAGTTCAACATTGGGATGCAGTATTAACTCATTTATTGTTACAAAAATTGGATCAGGACTCTCAAACTGCATTTGAGCAAGGCTTGGATAACAATAAGCGACTGGTAACTCTTGATGAATTTCTGGTGTTTGTAGAACGCAGGTTCCAGTCCTTCGAAGCCCGAGGAAAAGGAGAAACATCGTCAACACGAACGTGTGCTGCCGTTACGAATTTGCCAACAAGCGAACAAAGGTGTGTGATTTGCAAGCAAGTTGATCACAAAATCTACGCATGCAAAATGTTTTTGAATGCAGACATCAAACAAAAATGGAATTGGGTCAAAACCCACAATATCTGTGTAAATTGCCTTAAATCTGGTCATAGTGCTAACGACAGCAAGTTACGAAATTGCACACGATGCTCCAAAAAACACAACACATTGATACATTATCCAAACGAGAATCCGGCTCCTAGGCTCAAGGTAGCAATGACGCAGGCATATGCAAGCGCCTTCACAAGAATCAATAAACAAAGTAAATCTTTTGGCCAACAACTCTAACACCCACACAAGTTATGTGCTGTTGGGAACGGCAAGCATTAGGCTTATTGCAGTAAATGGAATCCTTGTTGAGTGTCGAGCAGTTCTAGACTCTGGCTCTCAAATCAATCTTATAACAGACAGACTATTCAAAAGGCTGGGTGGGAGGTCCAAAACAATTTCAATGAATATAGAAGGCGTGGGAGCCAACGAAACAAAAATGAGACACCAGACATCAATTCAATTGAAATCAATGTATAATAAGTTCAGCAAGGAAGTCGAAGCGCATATAATACCAAAAATTGTATCAGATCAACCAGGTCATCACATGAATATAGAAGGCTGGGAACTACCAGAGGAAATTAATCTCGCCGATCCTGAATTTAACAAGCCAGGCCGAATCGACTGTTTGTTGGGAGCAAAAATCTTCTTTGAGCTCCTCACTGATGGAAAAATTAAATTGCAGGCAATCTTCCAAGTTTGCAGAACTCAGTACTTGGATGGATTGTGACTGGTAATGTGGACACTGCGGATTCAAAGAAGGCAATATGTGGCATTTGTTCAACCAAGGAATTAGAAGAAGCCATATTAAAATTTTGGGAATCAGAAGAAATACCGGGTTCAGAAACGTCGCTCACAGAAGACGAACTGCTGTGTGAATCACATTTTTTGCAGCATACTACTCGAGCAACCGACGGAAGATTTGCTGTAAAATTACCCTTAAAAAATTATCCATCAACAGTGGCAAATTCAAAGGGGTTGGCCTACAAGAGATTTACGAACATTGAGCAACGTCTGGCCAGGGATCGGGCTTTCAAGAAGCAATACGTTTCATTCATGAGAGAGTATGAGGCATTAGGACATATGTCCCCAGTGAACGTCGAGGAAATTAAATCACCTCACTACTTCATACCTCACCACTATGTGTTAAGACCAGACAGTTCAACCATGAAACTACGAGTAGTGTTCGATGCATCAGCACACAACCAGTCAGGACCATCATTAAACGACATAATGTTCACTGGTCCCAAGGTTCAAAGTGAATTATTTTCAATTTTATTGCGTTTTAGAATGCATAAGTATGTTCTTAAAACTGATGTAGAAAAGATGTATCGTCAAATTTGGATCAACAAGGAAGATAGAAATTTACAACTAATTTTTTGGCGAGAAAATCCTACAGATAAACTAAAGGTTTATCAATTAAATACAGTAACATATGGCTCCAGAGGTACTCCATATTTAGCAACGCGTTGTTTGACGAAACTGGCAGATGAATATCAAAATAAGTTTCAATATGGATCAACATCTCTGAGGAACAATTTCTACGTTGATGATGGCTTGATCGGTGCAGATACATTATATGAAGCTCTAATTGCAATTCTCTAATTAATTCTCTAATTACAATTCTCAGCGAAGCCGGAATGAGCCTTTAAAAATAGTGCGCAAATCATCCAAAACTTTTGCTCGGGATAGCTGCAGAAGGCCAAGAAGTCAACCTCAACTTTGAATAAGGAGAAAGACAATCGACGAAAACATTGGGTCTGTTGTGGTTGCCAAAATCGGATTCATTTTGTATTAAGGCCAACGTGCGTGAACAAGCCAACACAACAAAAAGAACCATGAGTTCTGTTCTGGCGCACATCTACGATCCTTTAGGCATCATTGGTCCAGTATTAGTTACTGGAAAAATTCAGCTACAAAGGGCTTAGCACCTAAAGCTTGATTGGGATGAAGAATTTCCAGCAGACATAAGAATTCAGTGGGCACTGTATCGAGAAGATTTATCCACACTGGACAATACAACCGTTACCAGACATGTATTTTGTAACCAAGACTGCAAAGATGTTCAGCTACACGCATTTTGGGACGCATCAGAAAAGGCATATGGAGCAGAATTGTATATTAGAACGGCCCAAAAAAATAACACAATTAGACTCAATTTGTTATGCGCAAGGTCACGGGTAGCACCAATCAAACAACAAACAATTCCTAGATTGGATCTATGCGCAGCATTGTTTGCAGCCGAACTCATGGCTAGAGTAAAGCTTGACCTAGGTTATCAGGATAAGGCGTCGTATTTTTGGACAGATTCTCAAATTGTACTTTCTTAGATACAAAATCATCCGGGCAAACTACCAGTTTATGTGGCTCATCGTATAGCCAAGATCCTTCGGCTGACGTTACCAGATCAATGGCGTCATGTCCCATCCAAACAAAATCCTGCTGACATCCTTTCAAGTGGAATAAAACCACAAAAATTTTCAACATGCTGCATGTGGTTTTACGGTCCAATGTTCCTCTATAAACCAAAAGCACTGTGGCCAATTCATTTCAAAAGGGAATTAGAAATCGAAGTCGAAGTCAAAGATGAATGTGAAAACAACGCAGTCATTGCCGTAGCTACCCAAGAGAATCCATGGGTCTACACAATTGACTCAAAAAACAACGTCAATGGGTTTCACATGTACAACGAGTCATTGGGTATGTGCTACGATTTGCAAGACACCCAAAACAACATAAAGAAGCTCAACAAGAATATCTTCAACTTTCACCACTGGAACTTGATGCAGCTCTAAAGGTTATCATACGACAAATTCAGGCATTTGATTTTCAGGAGTTAAAAAGGATTTTAATAAAGGAACAATTTGTACCTAAGACAAATAATTTTAGCTTTCTGACATCATTCCTCGACGAAGAAGACATAATTAGCGTAGGAGGACGGATAAATTCATCATCACAGCAATATGATGCAAAACATCAAATGATTTTACCAGGCAGCGATCCAGTTGTAAAGCTGTTGATAGAAAAAATACACAAGAATAATTACCATTGTGGCCCCCAAGCCTTACTGGCGCAAGTCCGACACGCTTTTGGCCTCTGAAGGGCAAACGTTTAGCCAGAGCCGTAGTCCAGCAGCGCGTAAAATGCACACGAGCAACGCCAACACTGTACCAATAAGTAATGGGAAATCTTCCAGCGATACGCGTTAATACGGCCCGACCATTTTAAAACTCTGGCGTTGATTATTGCGGACCATTTTGGGTTCATTTTAAAACACGTGGAAAGCGACCTCAGAAAGCGTATCTTGCTGTGTTTTGCTGCTTTGCAACAAACGCAGTTCATTTGGAACTCGTAACTGTATTAACAACAGATGCTTTCATTGGGGCATTAAAAAGATTTGTCGCATGAAGGGGGCACTGCAAGGCATTATATTGTGATAATGCAACGAATTTGTTGGTGCAAAAAACCAGCTTGAAGAATTAAAGAACATCATTCAAGAAAACTCATCCAAAGAAGCAATTATTGGGGCTTGCAGTGAGAAGGGAATTGTATTTCATTTCATTCCACCCAGGTCTCCACATTTTGGAGGTTTATGGGAAGCTGCAGTAAAATCTGCAAAATATTTATTAGTCAGGAATGTATCCACAGCTTCTCTCACGTACGAGGAACTTGAAACGATTATCATAGAAATTGAAGCCATCTTAAATTCACAACCTCTGACGCCCAGCTCATTCAACCCAAATGATTTAAATACGATCCCTCCAGGACATTTCCTCATCGGAGAAGAATTGACATCAAAAGTTGACGTTTACGCCCAGGCCCCAAAATTAAAGATGTCTGAAAGATGACAAAGAGTTTCAGAGCAAAAACATAACTTCTGGCAATGATGGTCCAAGGAATATCTATCTGAATTGCAACAAAAACGCAAGTGGCAAGGTCCTGTCAGAAATATACAAATCAAAACGATGGTCATCTTTAAGGATGATAACCTTCCAATGTTAAAATGGCCACTTGGTCAAATCATCAAGATTTATACGGGCGACGACGGGTTAGAATTTTTTCTTCCATTACCATTATATATTAACCTACACCTGGCATGCTCATCCTGAGTAGCATACCTGGACTCGTGTTGTACGTACGAACCCCAGTGATTAAAAATTTTGTAAAAATTTAAATATTGATTGTTTTGTTTCAAAAAAATTCAGAGATCATCTGTAGATACCACTTTAAACTGTAGAATAGTCAGAGTTGAAAAAAAAAATAAAGATCAGCGTTCATAAAAAATCTGTTGATCTGTTGAAAAATCTGCAGCGTTCAAAAAACAAGATTAAGATATCGAAAATCGACGAGAAAGAGCGTGGGGTATGTACGTGCCCCACGAGGTCAGATGAAGGTTAACGGTAATGCAATTTGTTTCTCTATTACCATTACATATTAATAGTAATGCAAATTAAATGTGCTTTATCACTAGATGGATAGTGGTAATGAAAATTTTTAATGCACTAATTATTCAATGCATTATGTCCCATATATGTAAAAACGTCAAAATTTTCACAAACGAATGTATTTTTAGCTTTCGATACAAAAAAAAATAACGAATTTTTTTGTAAAAACTAACGTTTTTTTCAATGATTGATTGAGAAAAAAAACGAAATTTGTTTATTCCGAAACAAAATAAATATTTTTCGTTATTTGAATTAACGTAATTTTTTTTTATTTATTCGTTTTGCTTTAACGACACAAAAAAAATGTCGGTTATCAATAAAATTAACGTTAACGTGAATGTCTGTTTTTAAGTCCCAATTTAGACATGCCGATATGACGACGATTTCTCTCACCGATTGTCAGTTTGTGGACGCAGTAGCCGAAGAGAAGGCCAAAATAAAATCGTCCAAAAAATCGTTCGTACCAGCGATTTTGCGACGATTTAGCGCTCTTACTCTTTCATTCACATGGAAAAATAGTGAAACAGCAAGCAAACATCGTTTGTCAAAATCGTCGTGCCTAAAAGCAATGGACGACGAAACAGCGAAACAAAAGAAAAAATAAGAAAATCGGTAAGAGAAATCGTTGTCATATCGGCATGTCTAAATTGGGACTAAATGGTTGCTTTCCAAAACTCTTGTCTTTGTTTAAGCTCTCATTCTAAAATGTTATTGAATTGAAGCGTCGACGCGAATAACGTTGTAAACGGCAAATTATAATGGTTTTTTGCATACTACCATTAAAAATGCTCTGGCTTATTAAGAGATTACATAACTTCTCAAATTTTATTAGTTTTTGCGCATTAACATGCTTTGCAATGTCATTAGTGGGTGGAAAAACGTTGCACGTGCTCGTCATCATGGCCAATGTAGAATTAAATAGCGTGATGCAGAAGTGTAATAAAGGTAAAAAACGGAAGATAAGTTTTGAAAATTGGAAAGACGTAAACAATAAGAGATTAAGAAATCTCTAGTGTAGAAAGTCTTGTGTAGAAGCATATACTGGAAGAAAAGGATAAGAAACGTCATGAATTTATAAATATGTCCTTTTTTTGGCAATTTGTAAACGATTCGTTTTTTATATAAACAATTCGCTATCGGTTCGTTTTTTTTAAATTAATATTTCATAAATGATTGGGGTTTTTACTTAACAATTCATTAACGATAATTTTTTAAACTAACGATTCATTAGCGATTCGTTTTTTAATTTACTATTTATTAACTATTAGTTTTTCTTATATTAACAATTCGTTATTTTTGACTTTCTCCCGATAGCGAATTTGAAAACAAATCATTATCGAAATTCTTTAAGGATGTCATATTGGGTTATTAAATTCATTGTCACCACACAAATGCCGGTATTATTATTAAGGTTATCATTTATTCTTTTTATATAAGCATTTAATCCCAGTTGCGGCATTGTTCTCCAATTGCTAACCTTTACGTCTTGTAAAAGTATATAAGGTATAAATATATTTTTTTTTTTTTTTTTGTTTGAATAGGTGCTAAGAAATTAGCAACTATTTATATGTATTGCACACACGTGGGCTGCTCAAGGAAGTAAAGGGTGATTTTTTAAGAGCTTGATAACTTTTTTTTTAAAAAAAACGCATAAAATTTGCAAAATCTCATCGGTTCTTTATTTGAAACGTTAGATTGGTCCATGACATTTACTTTTTGAAGATAATTTCATTTAAATGTTGACCGCGGCTGCGTCTTAGGTGGTCTATTCGGAAAGTCCAATTTTGGGCAACTTTTTCGAGCATTTCGGCCGGAATAGCCCGAATTTCTTCGGAAATGTTGTCTTCCAAAGCTGGAATAGTTGCTGGCTTATTTCTGTAGACTTTAGACTTGACGTAGCCCCACAAAAAATAGTCTAAAGGCGTCAAATCGCATGATCTTGGTGGCCAACTTACCGGTCCATTTCTTGAGATTAATTGTTCTCCGAAGTTTTCCCTCAAAATGGCCATAGAATCGCGAGCTGTGTGGCATGTAGCGCCATCTTGTTGAAACCACATGTCAACCAAGTTCAGTTCTTCCATTTTTGGCAACAAAAAGTTGGCCATTTTGAGGGAAAACTTCGGAGAACAATTAATCTCAAGAAATGGACCGGTAAGTTGGCCACCAAGATCATGCGATTTGACGCCTTTAGACTATTTTTTGTGGGGCTACGTCAAGTCTAAAGTCTACAGAAATAAGCCAGCAACTATTCCAGCTTTGGAAGACAACATTTCCGAAGAAATTCGGGCTATTCCGGCCGAAATGCTCGAAAAAGTTGCCCAAAATTGGACTTTCCGAATGGACCACCTAAGACGCAGCCGCGGTCAACATTTAAATGAAATTATCTTCAAAAAGTAAATGTCATGGACCAATCTAACGTTTCAAATAAAGAACCGATGAGATTTTGCAAATTTTATGCGTTTTTTTTTAAAAAAAAGTTATCAAGCTCTTAAAAAATCACCCTTTACATTATTACCATACCCAAATCTTTAGAAGAGAATACAGCTGTCAAATGCCCGTTAATAATCCAAAGAGAAGTTAACCACATTTCGTTGAGGACTCGACAGGTCAGGGGCTTTGAAAGACAAATTGTAAAAGAAAAGTTAGCAAAAACATTCCCATCAAACTATCGGTTGGAAACAGCTCTTAAGGCACAAACTGAAACTGAGATATCAAAGCCAAATCAACTCTTCAAAAAATACGACAAGAGGCTCTCTAAGAACAAGATTTTGACAAGGATGATGAAAAAGATTTATTGGAAATGCTTGCTAGCGAAAGGGTATCTGAGTGTTCTTATGTCCAATCATTAAGTTTTCCATTAGACGTTCAGATGACTTCAACACGACAAATAGAGATTGTAAGGAAAATGAAAGCTTGTTATGAAGATCTTTTAATTGCTTATTTAGATAGCACTGGTGGAGTTGTTAGAAAACCAAACGCGATTTCGAAACAAGTTTATTATTACGCTCTCGTAACTAAAATTCAAAAGAAAGAAATATTTCCACTTGCAGAGAGAATAAGTAGTGAGCATGACGGAAATTCAATTTGTAATTGGTTGAACAAGTTTCGAAAAAACTGTGAAAATTTGTATTGCTGGCCTCCTTTTGACATTATAGTTACTGATTTTAGTCGTGAATTGATTAATTCTATTATGCGTTCATTTAATACCTGTAGTTTAATTGAATACATAAATTTTGCTCACGATGTTGCTTCAGGGAAAAGAGCAAATAGCAAAGGTTTGATTATATTAAAAAGTTGCACATCTCATTGGCTGCATTCTGCCAAGGCGAGCGCTATTGTAGCGATGGATCATTTTACGCTGGATTTCTCTAAATGCGTTGCTACGTCGAACGTCATATCTGTTACAACTGATATTTGACGTAGCGTGTTCGCTTGTTTTGTTTTTTTGAGTTTAGAACCTAATTTCTTTCTGCTAAGAGGTTTGCTTAATGCAAAACGAAGTGATAGAGATGCTAATGTATGATGATCTTGATATGGCTATTAAGGAGCACATTTCGGACCTCATTCAACCATTGCAAGGAGCAAAAGATAGGTAAAAACATTAAAAATAGCGGAAACCACGAAAATTTGCATTTATTTTAAGCGTTTCATTTGAGTGTTTGCAAATTCATGCAAATTGGAGCACAAACAGCTGTTAAATGACATAACTTGCAACTGTTGAGTAGAAGTAGCGTAATTTATTTCGCTAAGTAAAATGCACATCGCTCGAGCGTAGACAGCTGCCAGCGCTGTCAAAAGTATAGCCATTCACCCGAATTTCCTTGAGCGCTAGTGTTGGCAGAATGCAGCCATTATCATCATAATATTTGTAAGGAAATTGAAAAGCATGCCAAAACCGAATTTGTTGCTAGATGCATTAAAGAGATGATAGGCTACCTAAATGAAGAAACAGATTATTTAAAAATAAAAAAATGGTTTTTTAACTTCTGCTTACTTCTAGTGTCGGAAGAAAATAATGCTGAAGTGGCTTTGGCTAAACAGCTAATTTGTTCATCTGTTTTAAAAACCGACGAGGACAGAGAAAATAATCCAGAAGTTGAAGAATTTATTTGGACTTGCAATGAATATTCTATTTATGAAAATAGCTTTTTCTTTAGAGATTTTGAAAATATTTACTTTGAGGTACTTGAAAATATTTCTAACATAGACAAAAAAAATGCAGTTATTGATTTTTATTGCAAAAACTTTTTGGAGTATTTTCGGAAGAACTATGTGGCATTTCTTCCATTATGGACTGGCGTTTTTTCAAATGGCAGGAAAAACAATGGCGATGTCGAAAACTGGTTTTATCAAACAAAACACTTACTATTTGCAGATTCAATTGCCTTGGGCAGAGGACCGATAAAAGTTGAACGAGCAATAAGAAAATTAAAAGCTAAAGCTATGTCGCTTGTAACGCTTGCCGAACATGGAGTACAAGACGAACAATATTGAAAAAAGAAGAACTGCAAGCTCCTAGGCATGTAGAAAATTAATCGTGGGGAAGTAGTAAGTACAAAAAAAAGTTCTACACAACATGTTTTAACGCAATTGCCATAAAAAGGCTCTCAACGCAAAATGATCAATACTTATACAAACGCAGAAGACTTAAGACTGTATTTGAACAGAAAAACTTTGCAAAGAACATAATTGTTAATTCTAAAAGATGTACTGACATTTTTTCTGAACGAACGGGAGAAATGATTAATTATTTTGTTGCAAAAGCAGGTTCTGCTTTTATAAAATATGCGCTTTTATGAAAATACTTTAAAATTTTAAGAAGTGCAGAACCTAAGGCAAATAATATACATCTATATTTGAGTGAGGACCACATCGACTTTTTTGCACTTTATTTCAAAAGACCGCAGAGTGTAAAGGGTAGCAAATTCTCCAATCATATTGAGAATTCTCCAATCATAGGGGAGCAATTCATTTGGAGCCTCCAAAATTAAAATTGTGAACAAGCCAACGCGGCAAGAATTGCAAGCTTCCCAACGAGCAGCCAAATAAGTAGATACGATATGGGGGTACCGGACATAACTGATGCCGGTTAGCTACCGGCTATAACTGATCGATAATCAATCAATCAATCACAATATCGATAATCAATCAAACAATAATTCAATATGAATGAAATATTCAATAAGGCCTTTCAAATCATCTGAAAGTCGTCGATCATAGTTATAAGTGGTGCTGCACATTTTCCGAATCGTTCATCATATGGATTGATACAACGTGGGTTCTTGCCTTGATATATGTCAAAATTTAACATGTAACCGTTTGGCCGATTGGTTTACCTTTAAAAAACTGCTTGCAACCGTGTCGTCCATTGTCATCGTAAGATAAATGTTGTGTTGGGTGATAGTTCTTCAACATATTTGACTTGAGATGGTCCGTAATTGAACGTAGCTTCCATAGCTTATCTTGGTTATCAACAGATGTGACCAAATTGGGCTCAAAAAATGTGGTGTAATTAATATAAATAATATTTTAGTAAAGAAGTTTAGCTATTTATTTAGTAACTTTAGATTGCCTATTTTTATTAGTAAAACAGCCTTATCAACAACAACAACCACAACAACAACAAGAGTAAGAACAACACCAACAACAACAGTAAGAACAACAACAAGAACAAGAACAACAACAACAAAAACAACAACATAAGTAAGAACAACAATAGCAACAGTAAGAACAACAACAACAAGAACCATTATAAAAAAGCAGCCGATTATGGGCGTTCACTATAAACGCAGCCTTAGCTTATATTAGCTTAGGTTAGCTTAGCTTAGTTTTTGACATATCAACTTTAAATTCTTATCTTCTTTTTTTTGCCCTTGCACTTGACCGCAAAAATTGTTTATTTATTTTAGAAGTAACACAAAAAACATGTTTGAACTTGTCCATTGCTGCCTTATCTTGAACTTGCGGGTTATGAGTGCGCTTACTATAAAGCTTGGCTCTTATCACTTTAACCTTGAAATTAGTATTGAAATTGAAATGAAATAAAATTAAAATCCGTACCAGGATGGGTATGGGTGACGTCATCGGCATACAATAACATAAGTCGACTTCTAAAATGTTCTCGACGTTTCTGCATCTCGAAGCTTCTAGAAACTCCCTGACTCTTCTTGGCATTGGCTTAGGTTAGGTTGATTCTGAAGTATTCTTTGTATAGGATCGCGCTATTTGCTATCTCCCTTTCTCTCTCTTACTATTAAATTCTCTCTCTCCCTTTCTCTCTCTCCCTTTCTCTCTCTCTCTCTCTCTCACACCATGAAGCTTGAGACTTAACACCTTTGACTTAAAAAAAATTTTTTTTTTTTTTTTTTGTGATGTTGTCAACTTCTAAAATGTTCTCGACGTTTCTGCATCTCGAAGCTTCTAGAAACTTCTTGGTTGCTATGTATTTCGTTTACTAATGCGAACTCTGATAAGTATGCCACCACGCAGTCTACGTTAGAAGTCTTATAAATATATATTTATTTTTTGAGTCATTGCTATAACTAATGCGAGGGTTAAGAAAAAAACAAAACATGCAAACACTGATAAGAACTCGCTTGACTACCACTACCGATAATGTAGTGTATAAAATTATGACCAACGCTTAAAGCAAAGAAATACCCCAAACTTGTTAATTTTAAAAAGTTTAAAGCAAAGACATACATCAAACTTGCCAATTTTTAAAAAGCTCAAAACAAAGACTCCCACCTAATACTTAGCAACTTTATTAAATTTATAAACATTTATTTAACCTCTTCAACCTTCGCCGTACCTAAATTGCTTCAACCCATATTAATACATATATTTTCATATAGCAAGTCATATCATTTCAGCTAAAGTCAGCCAGCAGAATTTTGAGTCATTGCTATAACTAATGCTAGGGTTATGAAAAAAATCATAAAACATACAAACACTGATAAGAACATGATCAACGCTTAAAGCAAAAACAACTTGCGGTTTTTTGTCTGTCCGTCCACCAGCACAAGCAGAAATCCGTTCATACTTGAGTGCCGGGCGTGACGTCATCGGCTTGCGCCTCCGCGCCTCCTGGGCCAGAACCCCCATATCGTATCTACTCAAATAAAAACAGATATAATTTTCATTGGCTATAATTAAATTGGATATTGCCAATATAAATACACATATATTGGAATTTTATGATCCTATCTTAGTTTCAGAATTGGCAACTAATTCCACTGGCAAAGAGTTTCTTCGGTCATTTAAAGGCTTTATTGAATTGTACAAGAAGTTTGAAGACATTCGCAAATACAAAAAAATTAGCAAAGGCACATGGAAGGTACATCCAATTATTTATGCAATAAAACAAATCGATAATTTTAACTGTGGTTGTTTTATTCTTAATTTTATTGAAGAAAAACTGAATAATAAGGCATCACTCTCTATATTCAATCCGACGGAGTATAGAAAGTACTTATCAGAGGTATGTTTGGAGTAGTCAGACTATTATAGTTCACTTGGTAACTCGAGTGAACACTTTTGTTTATACTGTTGCCAACGCTTTACATTACGAATGACCTCGGAATGGGTGTCATGCGATAAATGTATATACTGGGTCCATATAAAATTTGCAAACTATCACCATAATCAGCACCAAAATTTCAAGTGGAAGAAAGACTTTATTTGCCTCTTGTGCAGAAATTACTCTGACAGCTTAAGGCAGTCTTCTCATTCAAAACCCGTTTTTTGGACCCTTTTTAAAAAAATTCTTATTTGAAAACGCAAAGAATAATTGAAAACTTTTTTTATTTATTGTATTACAAAAGGTTCAAAGTAAATAAAAAAATTTTTTTTGCCTCGATACGTGGGATGTTCAAAAAGCAATGAGACTTCAAAGTTGGTGGTGAAAAAAAGAGGTGTCGTCACGGCGGCCACGATTCCGGGTCTCCGGAGCGTCTGAAATCAAAAAAAAAACGGGGTTATAATCAGTATAGATGTAATTCTCGGGTGAACCTCAAGCTTAATTTTGTGATTTTTTTTGACAAAATGGCGGCCATTCAAAAAAAAAATTTCAATTTCGGGTTTTTTTTTTTAGTTTAGTGTAAAAAAAAATAGTAAAAAATTTTTTAAAATTATGGTCGAGGTTCACCCGAGAATGGTGACAATTCTGCGTCGATTTCATTTTGTTTCATGAAAATCGGTTCAGTTGAACTGGAGATATCATGGCCGCCAGTTCGAAAAACGTGGGTTCGAGATAAACGCGTTTAAAGTTTGAAGTAATTTTTTTGGGTAAAAAAAAAAAAAACAAAAATGTTTAAATGCAGTTTTAAAGAGCTGACAATTTTTACTTACAAATATTAGTCGGCGATGCCAGCTCCATACAGGCCACCTTCGTCTTTTTCGTAGAAACTGCTTTCTGCTGCCCTCTCTGCTCTGCGAGCCGTTCTGCCAGCTTTTGATGATGCCGCAGCTCGAGTCTCTGATCGGTTCAATCTGTCTTCATTAAGAGATAGTGCGTATTCGTTTGCGTTTTTGCCAATCGCAATACCCATCAAACCCATAATTTTAAGTATGGGTATAAAACCGTCGTTGAAGAGGCACGTTGCAATGAAATTGGCCACTTCGATGGTGCGTGCGCCTGAGTTGATGTGTTTGGGCGAAAGTGACCAAAGAACAGAATTGTAGGACTCATTGGAATTCTGAGTTTCAGATCCAAGGCATCTTTCAAGCAAATTATCTGCCGACAGCGCTTCGTAAGCTGGTTTTATTACCTCCATCACCTTCTTGTCCATCAGACCTTGCTTCACAAAAAAGGGTGTATCTTCTAAAGTATTTCGAAATAAAAATCCTTTTAGGGGCATATTCACAACTACCCAAGCTATAAATAAAAGCAAAAAAAAAAAGTTTAAAAAAAAAGTTGCTCAATGAGAAGACCCCCTTATATGCAGCAACGTCAGAATAATAACAGTAGCCACTAGACACACAATGTCAGCCAAAATATAGAATGTAATCAGCCTAGCAACACAAGCCTCACCAAAGCCTAGCCACACAATGCCAGATATTAAGCCTAGCAAAGTAAGCCTAGCCACAAAAGCCTAGCAACACTAGCAAAGCCACAATGCCAGCTAAAAAGCATAGCAACTTAAGCCTAGCCACAAAAGCCTAGCAATGTAAGCCTAGCAACACAAGCCAAGCCACTGAAACCTAGCCTCGCAATAAAGCTATAAATAATATAAATAATATAATAGCCAGCTATAAAGCCTAGCAAAGTAAGCCTAGCAGTGTTTTTTTTTTTTTTTTTTTTATTTTTTTTTTTTATTTTATTCGCGAAGGGGGAACCTTCAAAAGGCGCCACCGTGCAGGTGGGAGTGTGCAATTCTTACGCACTAAACCTAACCTCCGCATTGAATCGTCGTCCCTGTATAAGCCCCGTGGGACCGCCGCAAAGCATGACTTCACGGAGCATGGGAACAGCACTAAGCTGGAAACTGATGGACTTGTGTCCGTATTCTAAAAGATTTGGTCATGGGCTTGTCTATAAACTCAACCTTATCTATTTCGCAAACGCTCAACTCTTCGCAGTTCGTCGATAATCAGTCGTGCTAGGGTGCTAACCACTGACCAGTTAGCTTCATTTCTCAGCATAAGGGTAACCAAGTTTTGATCAGTTACCGTTTCGCCGAGACTGACCGAAGCCTCAAGTCTGGCATTTTGGAACTTGGGGCACTCGAAGAGGACATGGGCCGCGTCTTCTGGTATACTTCCCTCGCAATGGGTTAAATAGGGATCTGCTACGTGCTTGTATTTGTGCAGATATGCCCTGAAGCAACCGTGCCCGCTTAAAATCTGCGTAATGTAGAAGTTCATGGAGCCGTGAGTTCTACCCAACCAAGCGGTAATGTTAGGGATGAGCTGATGAGTCCATCGACCCTTAACTGAGCTATCCCAGCGATCCTGCCACTTTAGCAGGCTTCTCTCCCGTGCGAGTCTTTTGCGAACTGTTGGGTTTTCGCTATTGGCTTCGAACAGCGTTTCCTCTACTAGAAGGTCGATAGGTATCGAGCTTGCAAGGACTAATGCTGCATCCTCGGAAACTGTTCTGAAGGCACAGCATACCCTGAGTGCGCCAAGTCTATGCACTGATTCAACACCACGTCGGTATGACTTCGTTCTCATTGCTGTGGCCCACACCGTTGACCCATACATCACGATGGAACGTACTACATTAAGGAGTAGTATCCTGCGCGCCTGTTTGGGGCCTCTCGTATTCGGCATCATTCTCGATAAAGACATGCATGCGTTGGATGCTTTTTTATGGGCATACTGGAGATGCTGCTTAAATGTTAATCGGGAGTCAATCATTACGCCAAGGTATTTAATGCATTCCTTTGATTGCACCAGCGTCCCATTAACATTGATGCTTGCAACTTCCATCTTTTTGCGGCTGCTTATGAGCACCGCTTCGGTTTTATGTTCGGCTAGACAAAGACCTACTGACATAAGCCAGTTATATATAATGCTGATCGCCACACTACTGAGTGCCTCGACTTCTTCAAGATGTTTTGCAGTGGCCACAACCGCTAGGTCGTCCGCAAAGCCGACGATCTTAACGCCTGTGGGAACTGCGAGTCTAAGGACGTCGTCATACATAACGTTCCACAGCAGGGGCCCTAGGACTGACCCCTGTGGGACACCACCGGAGACGTTATACACCATTATCCCCTCGTCTGTTGCATAGCGTAGTATTCTACCATCGAAGTAGTTCGATAATATCTTAGAGAGGTAGCGTGGAATTTCAAATTTTGTGAGCGCTTTCATTATCGTATCCCAGTTTGCGGAATTAAAGGCATTTCGCACATCCAGCGTTGCCACCAGGCAATACTGCTTTGCCCCCTTCTTCCAGCTAGTGCCTTCGATAGCTTTACTTGCTATGCTTGTAACCAGATTTATGGCATCGGACGTAGAGTGACTCTTTCGGAAACCAAACTGTTGGCTCGAGAGTCCTCCTCTGGATTGTATTGCTTCTTCGAGGCGGTTGTACAGCAATTTCTCGAAGATCTTGCCTATCGTGTCGAGCAAGCATATAGGTCGGTAGGCTGAGGGATCCTCCAGAGAGCCGCTACCTTTTGGTATTAGCACAAGCTCTTGCGTCTTCCATTGTGCGGGGAATATGCCCTCTGTGAGACAAGCGTTATACAGCTGTACGAAGGCTTGTGTTTGGGCTGCAATGGCCATTTTTAGCGCGCGGTTCGGGATTTTATCTGGCCCTGGGGCCTTCTCGCTATGAACAGCATTGAAGATTTTCATTACCTCTTCTGCGGTTACCATGGAAATGGCTTGCACGTCGCCATGATTAATGACGGGCTGCATCGGTGGTTGCTGAGGGAACAGCACACTTACAATGCGGCTAAGTATGCGAGGGCACGTGGGTGGTGGTCGTCCGAATGACTTCATCTTTTTCATTACCAGTCTATAGGCGGTACCCCATGGGGTTACGTCCGCTTCGTCGCATAACTGCAAGAAGCACTCGCGCTTCCTTGAACGAATCTTGTGTTTGAGCAGCTTCCTGCGCTCTCTATAGACCTCGCGCAGTTCTTCGAACCTGTCGGTCCCTCTGGCGCGGTAGTAACATCTTCTGGCTTGGTGGCATTGGCTGCGTGCTTCGGCGATTTCGGCGGTCCACCAGTACACAGGCTCGTGGTGGTGCTTACTTGGCCTTCGCAACATCATCGCTGCGTCGCAAGATCTTTTCAGCTGCTCTGTTGCTTGCCTAGCCATATTCTGTGCTGAGCCAGTGAGGTGTATGTCAGCCATCATTGCTGTGAGGATACCTTCATCAAGCGTTTCGACCTTGTATGATGGCTCGCTATGGGGGCCTCTGCTCCGCCGGTTGGTTTGCCTTTCCAACGTGTACACGATTGCTTGGTGATCGCTATGCGTGTAGACGTCGCTTACTTGCCACTGTACTTGCGTGCTCAGGTCACAACTGGCAAATGTCAGGTCAATTACTGAGCTGCCATTCGCGTTGGAGAATGTACACTGCGTTCCCGTGTTTAAAAGCACAACCTCTAACGAAGCAAAAGCCTCCAGAATAATGAGCCCTCTTTGATTCGTTCTCTGGCTTCCCCAGTCTACGGCCCACGCGTTGAAGTCACCAGCAATAACAACTGGACTGATTCCTCTAACATCGTCAACTATTGCGTCGACATTAACAGCAAACTCTTCTATGGATAGACTTGGTGCAAGGTAGCAGCTTACAATATGTGTGCCCATAACTTCTACACGAACAAAACCGTTTGCACGTGTATGCTGCCTCATTAGGGCAGGATGTCTTCCGCAGGACCATATGGCGGCTCTTCCAGAAATGTCTGATGCCCAGACTCCTGGTGCTTTCGCGTTATAAGGCTCACTCAAGATAGCTACATCAGTGCTTAGATCTCGAACGGTTTGCGCTAAAAGATCTTGCGCTGCGCGACAGTTGCTGAGATTCAACTGTAAGAACCTCATCATTTCCTAGGTTTGCTAGCTCCTGAAAAGGACGAACATTTCCAGCTTCCGGCACGGTGATTTGTTTCCGAGCATTTCCTTTCTAAGCACAAGAAACAGCATGCTTCTGCAGAACACTCTTTTGCTTTGTGGCCCTCTTTGCCGCATTTCATACAGCACTTACTTCGGTCTGTGCTGTTGCAAGTTTTCGCCGTGCGACCAAAGTCGAGACACTTAAAGTATCTGGTTGGCGTAACTTTTTCGCGGACTCTGCAAATGACCCAGCCAGCTCTGAGCTTGCCAGTCTCTATCAGCTTCCTCGCCTGCAGTGCTGGAAGGCTTATGACCGCTGTTTGCGTTCCTGCATAGGCTTTACGGAGTGATTTCACTCTTGCCACCTTTAAGTCGCCGAGCTGCTTTTGGACTGCGCTGCCGACATCTTCCGGTGTTGTAACCTCGTCAAGATCCTTGATCTCGACCTGTGTTTCTTCCGTGAGAGTCCTGGTTTCGGCTTGGCCATTGAAAACCATATCAAATTCTTTCTTCAGCTCCTGGGTTGACGGGGTGGTTGCGCGCTTAAGCTGGATAAGTACTTCACCTTTTTCAGTGCGCCTTACTCTCGAAACGTTTTCGCCGAACTTTTCAAGCGATTTTTCCTGTTTCATCCGCATGATGATATCGCTATATGAAAGCTCACCTGCTTTTGCTACGACGATTGCATCAGGTCTAGCCAGCTTCTGAGGCGGTTTTTTGCGTTTTTTGGGCTTTCTAGAGACCTTTGTCCAAGGCTCAACCATTCGCTTTGCCGGAGTTTTTGGCAGAGGAGACGAATTAGCCACTTCGCTATAGGATGGCTTTAGAGCAGTCTCTTGGACAGCAAGCTGCTGCAGTCGAGTCTTTTTTGGCGGAGGTTTCCGCGAGTCACTGCTGCGTTCGCTTGCTCTTTTTGGAGTAGCCTTGGAGCCATGCGCAAAAATTGGGTCCGTCTGAGAGTCCTTATGGACTTGTGAAGCACTCGCGTTGACCTTTTTCTTGTTCGCGTTATCGGCGAACAGCTCAATTGAGAGGTCTTCACAGGCCAGATTTGCCAGTCTTATAAGCTTCTGGATCTCATTGTGGACGTTCGATTTGGTTTTGACGAACTCTGCCAGACCTTGTATCAGTGTCTTCACTTTGACCAACTTTTTGATGACAGGGTCATCTACACTGACGCTTGCTGCTGCTTCAGGGGTTGCCTTGATGACAGGCTCTCTATGCTGCAGCTTTGATCCTTCGGGTGTGCCTTTAGTTGGCGATCGCTGAACCTTTGAGCTCATTTTAAATGGGTTCTCGGTTGTAGTGTTGCTGCTCGTAGCTTTGACTGGTGCAACGGCCGAGTGCGCCACCGCTGCAGCAGTTTTTGGGGCAGAAATGTTGTTTGAGGCCTCCAGAATCCTTGCCTCGACCGTGGGATTGCCCACGGGTGGATTTCCACTACTGTGGTTTCCACCTGGAGTAGTTGCGTTATTAGACGACATTCCTGGTAAATGGTTTATTTTCGGGGTGACCTTCCCTTATCCGTTTATACCTACAGACAGGTGTGAATACTGCCGACCGCTACGGTACAGACGCAGACCAGTGAGCCGCCCACTATGCGTCAAACGCTTCTGGGTTTTTTTTTTTTTTTTTTTTTTTTTGGGTTTCGCCCCTCTCATCCGCCACCATGCTGCCGGTTGGTAGCACAGCGCCCAGGTGCCACCACGGGGAGGCACTTGCCATCAGACAAGCGTGCTAGCACACAAATATTTATGTGGTAGCATGACAGTAGACTTTGAGTTTAACTGTGAATATCGAGCTGGCTCCGCCAGGTTGAAGCAAACAGACTCTTTCACCTCACAGTGTCCACCCCCTTGGCACCCAAGCCTAGCAGTGTAAGCCTGGCCATACAAGTCAAGCCATTGAAGCCTAGCCACACAATGCAAGCTATAAAGCCTAGTAACGTTAGCCCAGCCAGAAAAACCCAGCAAGGTCAGCCTAGCCACAAAAATCAAGCCATTGCAGCCTAGCCACACAATGCCAGCTATAAAGCCTAGTAACGTTAGCCCAGCCAGAAAAGCCCAGCAAGGTCAGCCTAGCCACAAAAATCAAGCCACTGCAGCCTAGCCACACGATACCTACCAGCTGTTTTGTGTAGATGTGTACATTTATTCATAAAATATCAAACTGAAAATTCATTCAATTTTATATATGTATAAATCATGAAGTACAAGTAAACTCTCACAACTAAGTCTTTTAGTTTTTGCTCTTATTTGGAAACAAAAACAACTTTTAGCTTTAGTATTTCAAGTTGTTCCGAATTGTTTTGTATATTACAAAATATTTAATGTTCTAATACAAAATTTTATTTTTTCTTCTAGTATTAAGAAAAAATAAATAACGAACACTAATTACTATTATATAATTAAACAATGTAACAAAATACAGAATATGACACTTGTTTTATTTTTAAAATGTTTATAATTTTAGTAATAATAAGAAGAGTGCTTTTTATACCAAAACAAAAGCTCTACCAAACTAAGGTATCCACAAAAAAAATACAAAAACTCACCACCGCACTTATAATTTTCATACCCCAACGCGTACTGCGTAAGGGGTATATTAACTTTGTCATTCCGTTTGTAATGCCAAGAAGGAGGCGTGACAAGTATAAAAATGTATATATATTTTTGATCAGCATCATCTCCTGAGTCGATTTCCGTGTGTTCGTCTGTCTGTCCGTCTGTCGAAACGATTACAGCCGCAATTTTAAAGCTATCGCGATGAAATTTAAAATATAAGTTTATTTTCAAAAAATGAAGATCAAGTTCGAAAATGGGCCCAATCGGATGAAAACCACGCCTACCTCTGATACAAAGTGACTTTACATTAACCGTAAAATGTCTTTAAAATCCACAAAAATTAAAGAAATGCCTTGAAATTTGGCAGGTGAGCTTTGCCCTTCAGTCTTAATCCTTGCTATGAAATTTGGAAAAATCGGATGAAAACCACGCCTACCTCCCACACAATGTGGCTTTATTTTAAAAGTAAAATCTCTTAAAAATTTGCTCAAATTAAAGAAATATCTTCAAATTTTGCATATAGGCTTTGATATATAACATAGACCATCCCAATGATATGTGGCAAAATCGAATGAAAACCACGCCTACCTCCCATACAAATTGGCTTTATTTTAAACGTAAAATCTCTTAAAAATCCACAAAAATTAATGAAATGTCTTGAAATTTTGCACATTAGCTTTGATATATAATATGAACCATATCTATGATATACGGCAAAATCGGATCAAAACCACGCCTACCTTCCATACAAAGTGACGTCATCAAAATAGGAAAACTTTCGTTAATATATAAAACTGAATGTCATGGTGTATGTCGTGGCTAAAGACTTCGAATATACTTAAATATGGCCGCGGGGGGATATTTTAGCTTCGGTACCCTGCCGAAGCTCCATCCCTACTAGTTTCAGATTCGTTTAAAATATATCTAATGTTCAAAATCAAGTGTGGTGAGTTTACGCTTAGATATCTTCGAACTTCGAAAAGCGTGGCTAGGCATGCATTGCTATCTTCAGTACGGTATGATTAGTCTAAACAAAATAAAGGGAATGCCACTTTAATATTATTCAATCTCCTTCTATTGCCTTTGTCCGACTTCTTCCAAATTTTCAACACATATTCTTTAGAATAATGAGCAATCAGTAGTCTTGAAAATTGGACGGAACTAAACGAAAGGCGTGGCACATTAATTTTAAACTAAATTATTTTACACCGTTAGTATGAATTTGCACATACCAATCAAATTTTGAACATATGTATATTCTTTATCATAATGAGCAGTCTACAAATTACTCTATGTGGCAGCTAAGAGTAAAATTAAATTAAGAGAACTACACAAACGTTTTTTTCAGATTATACATTAACATTTTAGAGACGGTTAAAGACTTCGAATATAATTCAAGACGGCCGCGGGGGGTATATAGCTTCGGTCCCCTGCCAAAGCTCCATTCCTTACTAGTTTTTTAGAAATTTCAAGAAAAAAATATTTATATTTTTGTTTGCTTATCCATATACTGAGCTACTACAAGTACTTGTTAAGTTTGTTTTGCTTTTGTTATGAAGACTTTTTTATTAATATCATTTTAAAAAACACAATGTTATATTGTTAACTGAAAAAATCTTAAGCTGAACTTTAATTGCACTGAATCTTAAATCTAAAATTATAAGTTTTATTAAAATTTAATTGAAAAATAAATAATTATATAAAATATTGAACTGGTGCATTGAATAAATATATACTCGTATAAATTTAAAGAAATAAATAATAAATTTGTCTCTTCTCCTTCTTAAATGTTTATTGAAAGCAGAACAGCAGTTTGATTACCAATACGCTGCTAGAAAACGGCAGTGAAGTACGAAAACAAAAACTCATGCAGCAGCAGATACTCGAGCTGCGGCAGACACTCGAGCTTTAAGCAAATTATCCGAATGTCTGCATTGTATGGATGGCAACGTTGCCGCTTTGGTAAAATTCTACCAAATGTGGTACATTTTTTTCTCCAACTTGGCTTTTGGAAGTTTGGTAATTTTTTTTTTAATTTGGTTGATTTTGGTAAATTTAATTTTATTTTTGAAGACATTTAAAAAGTTTTGCATACATGGTATATCTCACCTATATGAAATTAACATTGACATCATAACCTTTGGTTCACCCTGCTAAAATAATGAACATTTTGTAACCCTTGTAACATATTGAACTAACCCTTAGTAAAATAAACCATGGACGTAGCCAGACTTCTATACGGTGGGGCTGGTTCCCAAAGTCCTGAAATATACATATAAATAATGTGTAAATCAAGGCATTAATAGTTGGTTATGTATTTCCGCCGATTATCGTTGCAAAATTAAAAAAAAACATGTGTAAATGGCAGGGGCGTATCTAGAAAAATATTTCGGAGGGCTTTTAAAAATGTTAATGTATGTTATGTATATATGCATTTGAGTGGCCCTTAGCTGTATGGAACCAATTTTTTTTAAACTAATTCAATATTTGAAAATTCGTAAAAGACATGTAAAAGTAAATTGTGAAAGTTTCAGAAAAAAATATCGATATTTGCAGTGCCTGTAGCGACCTTATTATTGGAAAGATGTTTTTCCAAAAAAATCCCAATTATATATTCTTATGATCAAATTTTCTAAAAACTGCTACACACTTAATTTTATATTTAAATTTTTGTTAAAATGAGTAATCAATCAGAGTTTATGATTTTTTTTTCTGTGTTCGATATGCCAGAAAACGGCACTTTAAGGATTTTTTTAAAAAAATATCAAGTTTCAGCAGCTATTTTTTATCAGATTTTTGGTTTTCTTAATTTTTTGCAAAAAATAGCTCAACACTATTTTTAGTTCATTTTTGGATTTATTTTTCCAAATTTATATTTTTTGTTTTTGAGAATCCAAAAAAGCATGCTTCTAGCAAAAAATTTCGTAATGACCAAATAACTAAACGTAATCGCACCATTTTTTGTCACTGTATGAGGTATAGTTTTAAGAAATATTTCCATGGCATTTGCTGAATTTTTTAAAATTTAGATTTGAGCGATTTTTTAATACAACAACAAAAAATATGGTTTTTTTCTAAAAGTAAAAAATGATAACTCTGGTCATTTAAGCCCGATTTTCATGTTGGATAACTCATTTTAAAGAAAAATTAAATAAAAAACGAAGATAATGAGCGTACGCTTGAAGTCACGGAAATCGGAGGAGTTGCAAAAATTTGTAGGAGCCGATGTATTGATGGGTAGAATTGCTTGTTGCAGTTGTTGTGAGCATCAATAAATGATTTCGCTCGTTTCAATTTTGGAATCCTAGATCATTGTAAAAATACGGAGTACATATGGACCACTAAAAATCCTCCTCCTAAAAATGTAAGACTGGACTCCGTTATTTTTTCCTTTCCAACATTTTCTTAGAACATACTTACATCCTACCTACATCCCTAAGGGGGCTCCCATACAAAATTTATTTTTTTTTTATGGGTTTTTTATAAAATCGGCTAGAAATTAACCCCAGCCGCTCCTGCGTGTGCCTAGAGGGCTTAAATGTATGACTGACCCCCATTATTTTTTGCTCCCCAACATTTCTTTAGAACATACCTACCCCCCATATCTAACCCATAAGGAGGCTCCCATACAAAATTGATGAATTTTATAATTTTTTTAAAAAATTGGATGATTCTGAAATAATTTATGTTGTGATACGCTTTCGCTTAAGTCACAAATTAAATAATCTTGACGTAAACATCTTTATCTAAATGCTCAAACTGATTTGAACTATCAAACCATTAGAACTTGAATTTTAAATATTTTTTCTATCTAAATAATTATAATTGTTCGAAAATGTGAATTAAATCAATTTATTTTTACTATGTGATGGATATTTTTCCGATTTTCGGCGACGACCTGTAATAAAAACATTTTTTCCTCCTCATTTCGGCTTAACAAATTGTTGTAATCCTGTCTTAATCTAACGCCTCTTTCGGCGGCGTCGTTCACAACATGTAGCGTACGCAATACTTCAAGCATTTGTTGATAATCTTTGCGCTCGGTCCAGATTTCTGGATCTGCAGCAATAAAATCTGTAGAATATAAGAAGCATGTGCAAAATGTTGCTGTTTCAGGTGGGACGTAATTGCTCAAATCTTTTTTATACTCTTGATTCACTTTCTTCGATGCCAATTGAATCCTTTTTACGCTTTTGTAGCCAACAACGTGTACTGGACGTAATTGGTTGCCGTTACCACCGCTATCCCCTCTATCTTCCTCTATATCATAATCCTCTATATGTCCTAACATACAGCTTTCTTCTGAGTCAGACGATTCTTCCGTCTCATCGTCAGAAAACTCATCCTCGTATTCCTCCTTTTTTTTCCTCTATACGGATTGCATTTGCCAATTTTTGCTTGATGTCGCAGGGGACCTCTGAATCAAAAAGGGCAAGAGCTACAGCTGCACCACTGAGGTACCAGAGATGTCAACAGAATCTCTCCAACAATTTTTGTGACACAATCCGGTCAATTGAAGCATAACCAGCAGCCGCCTTCAGAAATTTAAAATCTTGATTTGAGGATTCGATTGCTCGAGTGCAGCTAACCAAGCTTTCGTGTAAAGTGTCACGATAAAAATGCACACATCGCGAAGTCCACTTAATTCAATTTCGTCTAAGAAGAGATATTTTCGGAACAAAAACATTTTTGGGCAGTATATGCCTTTGGCCATCCATCGAGCGTGACGGATGAGTCCAGGTAAACTAATATGAAAATTAGATAGACTCTCACCAAGGACTCTCACCAAAGGACTCTCAACAGAATGATTTCAAGGAATTCCATGCAGTCGCCTCTGGTATGTTTTTCAGTCAACTTAGCCAAGCATAATGATTTGCTTTCAATTTGGATCTGAACTGGTATTTTGGAAGCAACTTCATCGTCGTTTATGCCAAGAGTGAAAGTTTAGTGTTTTATATTGTCCCATTGTTCTTTGAAATGGGAAAGCATAGGCACTCCTGGGCCAGACGTTTTTATTTACCAAACACTTATTTTAATTGCAGTTCGTAAATGTGATGGCTGCATGGCAAATACAAAAGATCTCGATTCAAAACTTGCTCAAGCAATACTGACGCACCTTGAAACTGACCAGTGTTTCTCGACGTGGTCCAATTCCAATCAATCAAAAGGCTGTGAATGCCTCTGCAATTCGTTTGCCTTTTCCTGTACCTAACAGTTGTTCATTTCCATCATATGTGATTATTACAGGAAGTCGATCAACTTTTTTGCCACCATGCAAGTCCGGCAGCAATTTGCCATCCCAGTGTATGTTGAAAAATTTCGCTTCAGCCAACTTAATCACTTAAATGAATACATGATAAAATAACAACTTAACAATATTGTAATTCAAATTACCCGGGGATTTTTTTTCAAGATAGCCACGATCTGCTCTCCATTCTGTGAACGGGCTTGTCGAAGGGAATATCGATTGATTATATACTCACTGGGGTCGCGTTTAATCGCTCGCGCTGCAGCCACTAATTTACAAACTGCTGCTACGTCAGTTGTTTTGCATCTGTCGAAAACAGACACCAAATCCGGAGCAATGCATTCGATGCTGCCTCTTGTTCCCATCGCTACTTGCGGACTCAAATAAATTGTGAAATCGTTGGGGTTTACTTATGAAAGGTGACCCAACAATCTGCGCCATCTATCGAGGTGTCCGTCTTATTTTCATCGCATATAAGGTTCCCTCAAGCGTACTGTGCGAAAGATTAAAGACGATTACTAAAACACTGATTGGACCTTATCAGTGTGGTTTTCAACCTGGAAAGTCCACCATAGACCAGAGTTTCACGCTACGACAAATCCTGGAAAAAACTCACAAAAATCAAATTGACACATATCATCTCTTTGTCGATTATAAAGGTGCGTTCTGTTCCCTTTCCGAATCACGATTCGGTGGATGAAAACTTCCTAACTTATATTACACATAAATTTAATATTTATAGATATAAATATGACTAGTAAACAATATGCAATATTCACTCACCAACTGTTAAAGTTTGTTCTTCAAGCTTCGCGCGTTTTTTTCGATGCTCTGATTGCTCTTCTCGTTCCTCTCGTCGTTTTTGAATATTATATTCACATATATCCGCACCAACCATGCATCCCTGACGGCCCTTTTGTCTTTGCATTCGCAAAATTTCTGCGTCCTCTGGATTTGATATTAATTGGAAGGCATCAAATTGTGCGATATCGAACAGGCCAACTAATCTGTCGACAAACATATCTTCCAGCTCTTTTTGTCTTACACCGCCTCTGGCAACACACTCTTGCAATTTTCTCCGTTCATAGACTAACAAATCAATTTTTCTTTTAACGTCCTGCCTGTGTTTCGTCGGAATAAATGCTTGGCGCCAAAAAATCATCACTGTAGCTACCACCAAGAATGCACTGTCGTATGCATTACGACATGCTTATTTGATGGCAGTTTCGTTCCCATTATATTGGAGCATGGTTGTCCGATCAAATAAATATCGGTCTGCGATCTCAAGCTACGTGTAACGCCAGTTGATGTTGATGCCATTTTATTTTTAGTTCACAAACTGATTTCATAATATTTCATAAATACACAATGAATGCAAGCAATACATTGAAATTAAGCTGATGATAGTGATGATACTTTCACACTGATGATAGTGATGATACAATGTAGTTTACCTCAAAAAGGGACATTTTAATCGACCTGGCACAACTTTTCAAAACTGTTGAGTTCGATTTATGTCAACTCGAATAAAAATCGTATAAATAAAACCTATATTAATCAAAATAATTTTCTGTTTGTTTGCTTGTTTGACTTTTATACAAATCTTAACGGCTGAACGGATTTCACTCAAACTTAAAACGTGTATTACTTGCGCCCTAGCTTAGGTTTTTGCATACTTAGTTTTCACCACGCCCCCTCTTACCGCCCAAAAATCTATAAAAATGCAATATTTCAGGACGTTTCCATTGCTTGAGACTAAAATTTGGTAATTTAGTTTGTATGGTTACGTTCGGCAATTGTACTAAAACTGGGTTTCCACGCCCTCTTTTACCGCCCACAAATCAATGAAAATGCTATATTTCAGACGGTTGTGGTCGTATAAGACTGAAATTTGGTAATTAGCTTTGTATGCCTACCGTCGCCAACTGTACAAAAAAATGGGCGTGGTGCCACTATAATTATGCCCACTTTTAAGAAATCATTAAGAATCCAAAACTTCTGGGCCGATCACGCTGAAGTTTTGGATGTAGATTGTTTTCGAGCACGAGATGGTTGACGGGAAAAAATGTTTTCCACACCCACTTTCACTGCCCACAAATAAAAAAGTATGGTTGCTGGAACGTCCGTGGCGAGGCCGCGGACAAGAAGGTCCTGCTAGTATATAAATAAAAATAAACCAATTTTGTATGGGAGCCCTCTTAGGGGTTAGAGAGGGGGGGTAGGTATGTTCTGAAGAAATGTTGGAGAGCAAAAAATAATGGAGGTCGGTCATACATTTTAACTCTCTTGGCGCCCGCAGGAGCGGTTGGGGTTAATTTCCAGCCGATTTTATAAAAAAACCATAAATAAACATACATTTTGTATGGGAGCCCCCCTTAGGGATGTAGGTAGGGGGTAAGTATGTTCTAAGAAAGTATGTAAGTATGTTTCTAAAGAAAAAATAATGGAGCCCGGTCTTACATTTTACCCCACTCGGAGGACTCTGGGAGCGGTTCGGACCGATTTTCTTAAAACATAAATTTTGTATGGGGGCCCCCTTAGGGGTGGAGATAGAGGTGTTATAAAATACACACTCCACTTTTAATTTCAATTAAAACAACTTCTTTTGAGAGTTTTTTATTTTGGATTATAGTTAAGTTTATTCTGATACTTTTATTCATATGTTATAGAATACAAACTCCACTTTTAATTTCAATTAAAACAACTTCTTTTGAGAGTTTTTTATTTTGGATTATAGTTAAGTTTATTCTGATACTTTTATTCATATGTTATAGAATACAAACTCCACTGTTAATTTCAATTAAAACAACTGACTTCTTTTTTGTCTTAAAATAAGCTTAAATATACTAACTAAAAAGGTGAACTAAACCAATATACACACACACACACATACCTTGGTCACAAACAATCTTGGCTCCGCACTCAACTCAGCAGCGACTTAAGAAATACGACTCCGCTAGCTTGATCGACGCCAGCTGAAGCACGTATTTCCAAAATGCTGATGTCGTTAGCGCAATTAACTGACTGCTCGTGGCCATAGCTTGCACAAACCATTGGCCCTGAACTCGGTTAGCTTCAATGACAATGAAACTGTATCCGTTCCAGTGACCATGGGATCATAAAGCTAGTTTGCAGTCTATTGAACGCAACATTTCCTTCCATTTTTTTGCAAGAGAAATATTACACTTTTTTTTTGTTTAGTAAAAAAAAAAGGAATATTTCTCGATTGCTGTCGTTCAACAGTCCGTGTGTGTGGCAACATTGGATTTTTTATAGATTCTAAATTTTTATAAAATGAAGATCATATAAATCGTAAAGTTAAGTCTGAATTGAATAAATGTAATTATTATATTTTTTTGTGATTTTTAATACACCTGAATAACTTAAATTTTGTTTGTGTTATGACCGTAACAGATATACATTTGATTTTTAAAACTTCGAAATTCTTATAAAATTTAAATCGTATAATTGTATATATATATTTAATTATTCTTTTAGAATTTACTTGAGTATGCTACTTAGTTTTTTTTTTTTTCTTTTTTTTTGTATCATATAATATTTGATTTATCATATAGGATTTTTTCACAATTTCTTAGATTTATTAGTTAATTTTCTTAATTTTAGTTAGAAGTTAAGTGTTTCGGTTGGTATTTCATGAATATCTTGTTTTTTTTTTTTTATACTATATTTTTTTTTTTGTTTGTAATTAATTAAGTAGAACTGGTCCTTTTTTTTTTTTTTTTTTTTTAAGTTTCGCTCACTAATTGGAACGACGTTTTGGGCGTAAATGTCATTGATCTTGCTAATGGCTTTCTTGGTTTAGGTGTTATGTGAGGGTTAATGTCCGTAGGAGTTTCAATCTCCTGAAGCTGGATATCTACAACAGGTACTATAGGTGATTTTTTTGTTTTTTGTAGTTTCTCTTTTAATAAATTAATGATTTTGTAAGCAATGTACATAGCCAGCAATAGCATTAGCGAGCTTGAAAAAGAGATTGAAGTTAGTGCGATCTTATGATGGTGTGAGGCGCTTTTTTCTTTACCTAATTGAACTAACTTTTTGTGTACCTCTTCTAATGTTTTTGTCCCTTTATTTATAAATTCGTTTGTATCCTTGCCCATTAAGATTTGTATTGATCGGTTGCTTTTCATTTGTATAAGAGATTTTGTATAGCTTGTGTTTAAATTTTTTATGTCTCTTTGTTCTAAAGGGGAAAAGTCTGGTTGTTTTATTTTGAGTGGATGTCTGTTGTGTCCTTGAAACTTAATTGTATATTCTTCAATTTGTATTTGGCAGGGTTGCGTTATGGTTATTATTCCTTGGTGTTCGACTTTTGACGTTGAAAAACTACTTTCGCACGAAACATGTAATACTTGCGGGGTTTTCACCGAGAATAACCAAGTGTTAGGCCTGTTAAGTTTTATTAAGGTGTCCTGTGGAGATGTTTGTAGGTTAATCGGGCAGTCCATTTTATCGTTTAAAGGGTTTAGCAACATTTTAAGTACACACTCTTTAGTCGTTGTTGCCTGAGTCATTGGAACGTCTAGGGGCCCGATAAATGAGTCGAAATTTATATTTCGGCTAACTTTAATGTACTTTTGATGGCTTTGTTCCTTTAATAGTACCAGAGTCTGTCTATTGTAGTTGATAGCTAAGTATGAATATTGTATATTGGGTATCGCCGAAAGTCCGCTATTAGTGTGGACTGGATAGCACCATATTTGAAAATATTGCATTTTCGGAAGGTCGAATATGGGTAGTTCTATCTTTATTATCAGTTTGTCATGAAGAAGATGTGTTTTAATTTTGGTTGTCTGATATAACGTTGGCAAACAATCTTGGCAAAGAGATGTTGTTTTTAGATATATTTTATTTAGAGTGTTTGGTGAAATAAGTAATGGATGTATTTTGTTGTTTTGTGTGGCTATTATTACGTCAAGTAGGGTTTGTTGTCTTGATTCTAGTTCTATAACTTGAAGCAAGAGCGTGTAGAGTATGTCTTGGCGCATTTGTGTTTTTTCTATTTGATCGGTTACGTTTTCTAATTCGGTTATTCGGTATCCTATCTGTTGTTGATTAGTCATTAAAACGGACAAGGGTTTTTGTATTTTATTCAAAGTCGAGTTTACTACACTGACTTGCTGTTTTTCGAGTTCAATTAGTTCGTTTTCTTTCAATTCCAGTTTTCCTAACTTACTATACACCTCTTCTTCGTTAGCGTGATCCATTGTACCAAACAAGTAATGTAATGCGCTTCCTATACCGTCGAATATAGATCGTTTCTGACGTGGCGTATTTATTAGTTCCCGGATTGTTTGTGTCCTAGCCTTTATTTGCGAGATTACTGCCTGTATGTGTCGTTCCTGGGGTTCACAAGTGCCTCCCTTTGTTTTGTATTGATTGCATAGGCGAGAACTGAGATAGTCTGCATATTCGGCTACTGTAGTTTGGTTGTCCAATTCGGAGAGGTCGATTTGCGTTAATACGCTCCAAGAACTTTGGTATAACCATAGTTCGCCCAGTTCCTCGAAAACAACCCCTGTGGCATTTAGCTGGGTTACATTTAGGGGTTGCTCCATGGAAATTCCCTGGGTTAGGCCTATCGCCATTAAAATTAAGCACCACTCCATTTTGCACTGTGAAAAATACGTAGATATTATGGACGTCATTAAAGTGGAATATTTAAATTTTCGTTTTTATTATCAAATTTATAAAAATTTTTTTTTTTTATTTTTTTATTTTTTTTATTTTGTTTTTATTATTTGTTTTATTCGTAATATGGTTTTAACCTGTTGTTATGTATAACTATTCGTTTGTTTCCTACTTGTACCTGTGTATTGACAGGTCCTTTTACAGCAATCACCCCGTAAGGTCCTCGCCAAATGGGAGCTAATTTACCCTTTCTATTTTCATTTTTTACTAGGACCTGATCTCCTACATGAAAATTCTGTGGTCGTATTGAATGATCGTAATAAGCCTTTGATTGTTGTTTGCTCTTTAATAGGTTATGTCTGGCAATTGCATATGATTTCTGCAGTTTGTGTTTGAGTACGTGGTAGTAACTTTCGTGGTTGTAAATGGGTTCTGGCTCACGCTTTAAATTAGATGGGATATCCGATGTGAACCCATATAAGCACTCCATTGGTGTGAGTTTTGTGCTATCATGGAAACTGTTGTTATATACAAATGTTGCTGTTCGTATATATTGATCCTAGGAGTGCGGGTTTCCATCACAAATGCTTCGTAGGTATTCAACTATTGGTCTATGTGCTCGTTCAAGAGCACCATTGGATTGCGGGTGGTAAGCTGAAGTTTGTAGCTTTTTAATTTTTAATAGCTTACAAAGGTCTTTAAAGAGGTCGCTTAAAAAGTTTGTCCCCTGATCGGTTACTATTTGTTTTGGAATACCATAGCGCGTAATAATTTGGTCGAATACCATTTGAGCCACTGTTTGGGCTTCTGCATTTGGGATGGCGTAGCAGTCTACCAGTTTGGTGAGGTTATCTTGAAACGTAAGAATATATTGATTATTTGTTAAAGTTTGTTGTAATGGTCCTACGATATCCAAATATATCTTATCAAAAGGCTTTTCCGCGATGTCTGTTATAACCATAGGCATTTTTGTTGGCATTGATGATTTCATTATTTGGCATTTTTTACATTTTTTTATGTAAGTTTTAATGTCGTACAGCATTTTTTTCCACCAATATTTACGACGAATTTTTTTATACGTTTTCAATACACCTTGGTGACCCCCAAAAATAGAATCGTGATAGTCCTTAAGGATAATTTGTATCTCCTCAGGCTTACTCAAAACTTCTACTTTTAAGTTTTCCTTTAGTATGTTGGGTTTAGATTCTTTGTTCACACTCGTGTTATTCTGTTCGGTTAGACTGCTGTCTGTGTCTATTGTAGCAGGTACTTTTAAACTTTTTGACTGCGCTCGAGTTATGGCATAGCGTTTAAGTTGGTTTGCTTCAGATGCCGTAATACTTTTTTCTGGTCTAGTGTGTATAATAGCTGTTGTAATAAACTTGCTACTATCGTTTATTTCCGATGGTATTCGGCTTAAAGCATCTGCGTTGGTATTGTATTTTCCCGGTTTATATTCGATTTTATAATCATACTCCGAGAGCTTGTGGTGAAACCTTACCAGTCGCGTGGTAGGATCTTTGGTGTTGAACACGCCTTTAAGTGGTTTATGATCTGTATACACCGTGAATGGACGTCCCTGTAGGTAGCATCTAAAATTTTTTGTAGCCCACACAATCGCCAGAAGTTCTTTTTCTATTGTCGAGTATTTTTGTTCGGCTTTGTTTAGAGTTCGGCTCGCATAAGCAATTGGCTTATCCCTTCCTACTTCGCCTTGGGAAAGTACAGCACCAATGGCATCATTGCTCGCGTCTGTTGTAAGATTGAAGGGTCTGGCAAAATCTGGATAAATTAGGAGGGGGGGTGAAATGAGTTCATTTTTTATTTTTTGAAATGCTTCTTGACATTTCTCTGTCCATTTAAATTTAACGTCCTTGCGCAGTAGGTTGGTAATTAGTTTCACTATTTTAGAAAATGCCGGTATAAACTTTCGGTAATAATTTGCAAGGCCCAGAAACGATTGAAGTTGACGCACCGTTTTTGGCACTGGAAAATTTTTAACACTTTCTGTTTTCTTGGGATCGGGGAGTGCTCCTTTCTCTGAGCAGATATGTCCTAAATAAATTATTTCCTTACATAAGAACTGGGACTTTTCAGGCTGGAGTTTAAGGTTATTTTGCCTTAGCTTGGAGAAAACTTTTACTAGTTTTCTATTATGGTCCTCCAAGTTTTTTCCGTAGATGACTATGTCATCCAAATACACGAAGCATTCAATGCCCTGTAAGCCTGTTAATACATAGTTCATCAACCGTTGAAACGTGGCTGGGGCTCCTTTTAATCCAAAAGGCATACGTTTGAACTCGTAATGCCCATAGTTTGTGCTGAAGGCCGTTTTGGGTCGATCTCTTGGGTGAACTTGTACCTGGTGATAACCACTGGCGAGATCCAGTGTCGTAAAATAACGTGAATGACCTAATTGATCCAATATGTCCTCAATTCGTGGTAATGGGTAAGCGTCGCCAATAGTTTTTTCATTTAGCTTACGAAAATCTACTACGACTCGCCATCTTTTTTCTCCATCTGGTCCTGCTTTTTTGGGAACTACTAAAAGAGGCGAATTCCATGGACTTTTGCTTGGTTGAACTATATCGTCTCCTAACATTTCTTTAATTTGGTCATTTATTATTTGTCGTTGTGTCTCAGGCAACCTATACATTTTCTGATTTATTGGGGCTTGATCTTGAATGAGTGGTATTTCATGCGATACAGCCCCAGTGTTTGTCAGTTTGTCACCTTTTAGGTGGAATATGTCATTAAATTCGCGGCAAAGATCTAGTATGGATTTTTTTTCTTCATCATTTAAAGTGTGTCTGACTTTAATTTCCTTTTCGAGTTTAGTCATTCGTAAATTAATTTCCTCTGAGTATATTTTATTGAACAAAATTTTTTTAACACAGTCTGTATCAGTATCTTTCTCATCATTTATTTTTAATTGTACCTTTGATGTATTGGTAGTGTTAATTTCGTTTAGTATTGGAACTCTTTCGTATCCCAGTGCAGACGCCAGTTTTAGAGTAAGTTTAGCAAGCCTTACTGTATTATTTGTGGTATTAAGGACGCCTACTAAGGGCTTTTTATTGCCTGTGGGTAGTATACAATTTGATAAAAAGACCCCTTCTAAAAATTCCTGTGATAGGCAGATCATTTCTTCTTTGAAATTAATTGGTAGCTCAATAATCTTATGACACCGCTCCGGTATGACGGCAGGTAAATTAAAAACAACTGTTCGTTCCATGACTTCATGTATTTGGCTTTGATTATTGTCTTCGGTTAAGCAGCCAGCTTCCCTTATGGAAGAAGCCTTAAAGACATTACAGGTGGTTTGTATTACCTCCTTGGGCTCCACCTTGTCAGTGTAATGTCCTATTTCGACTGCCCTCTGACAGAGTATTTGATTATTACTCTCAATCATAGACAAGCAAAACTCTTCTGCGCTCGACTCTGTACGAGTGAACTTTAAAGTGGTTTTAGTGGGATCTTGTCCTCCGTGATTTTTAGGTTTTTCTCTAATGTAATTATGTCTATTTTTCATGGGTATTTGCAGTTCTTCACTGTTAAACTTTGTACGTGGAAATATCAGACGATCATTCGGTCCATCGACATTACAGTGTTTGGAAAGGAAGTCATTTCCTAATAGGCCATCGTCCGACATGCCACTAATACCATTTATCACTTGAAAAGTGCAAGGGTAATTTTTTTTGGAGTTTATAGTTATATTTCCCTGACAGTTCCCTAGGGTCGTGCCCTTACCAAAAGCTGTTTGTAGAGTGCATTTATTAATTTTTTCTATTTTTGTGTTTTCTTTTATACTACTTTTCTTAATTAAACTAACCTCCGCACCCGTGTCCACTATAAGACTTACTGTGTCTGGATTTGCGATATCTATAGGCACTCTTATGGTGGGTACGGATGTAGGTGGCTGCAGTTCCCCTGTTTTACTAATGTGTTCTTTTATTGTCGAGTCGGGGAGTTGTGACTCGACCGCGACTCGATTCCCTGATTCATGGCTTCCCAACGTTGTTTTTGTTGGCATTCAGCTACTAAATGACCATTCCTTCCGCAAAAATCGCATCTAATGCGCACATTGTAAATTCGCGGAATATTTGGGGTTCTCGTGTCCCTGTTATAACCGCCGTTCCCTGCGTGTATTTTTTGCGTACTGTCAGTGTTATACTTATTGTAGTTTCCTGCCAAATTTCTATTGAACTGTTCACCTGGTCTGTATTGTTCGTTGCTTAAGTGTCTGGTATTTGTGTTGTTTAACGTCGACAGTCTCTAATGTCATGGTTATATATTTTGCAATTAGGGCAAAATGGTGTATTTTTCCTAGTCAAACATTCTGTATAAGTGTGACCTTTTTTCCTACAAAAATTGCAAGTAATTTTTGCGGCTAAATGTTCGGCAGCTCTAATAGACCTATTTAGAGCCTGGCTGGGTTGTTGGGGGTATCCATTAGAAGGACATTCATTGAATTTCCATTGTGGAATCGCAGTTGATGCTGTTGATAAATTTGGGTATGCTGGATACATTTGGGCAGTCTGAATAGGCAAGGCCGTTTGTTGTAATTTTTCCATATCTAGTGCCTTTCGTACTAATAAGTCTAAGGGCTCATCCTTTATTGTTAGTAAGTACTGGCTTAAGTATGGATTCGTAACCGAGCTTTTTAGAGAGTTCTTTGCAAAATCTTCTAATTGTGTTATCACGGGTGCAACTGTTGCACCATATTTTATTCTCGCCGCTTCCTTACATTGTTGTAGTATGTGGCTTATTCGTGCCGTATAGGCAATAAGAGTTTCGTTTGGATGTTGTCGTAAGGTCAGTAGTTTGTTTACTAATTCTTGGTATGTTTCTCTAGGTAGGTATGTGCGGCTTAATAGTGTTTCAATATCCTGAAACGAAGTGGGTGGGTTTGAGGCCACTAATTGATAAGCTCCCCCTCGTAGTCTTGTTGGTATTATATTTAGAAAGGCTTCCCGTTCTCTGTCTTCTAGACAGTCCAGTACCTTTTTCGAACAACCTAAAAACATTTGAAGGTCACTCACTACTAGGGGGCTTTGGTCACCAGAAAATATGGGAACCGATTGAGCCGTGAGCTTAGCGATTTTTGAATAATCTATTGCCATTTTTTTTTTGTTTGCTGAATCTATTCGTACCGAACTGATAAGGTCTTGTTCTGAATTAGACAGTGAAACACTTAACCAATTCAAACTAACACTTAAGTTACTATCACCATCTATTTTTGTACAATTATTGTACAAGCTAGAGCTATCTTCACTTACTTTGAAAGAGTGTGAGTGGGTTTGAAATTTTACCAATTCTTGCTTGAAGTTTTCCGAATCTTCTCTAAATTTTTTTATTTGTTCTAATCTTTCTTCTTGTGTTTCAGTTAGTTTTTTTTCTATCCGATCGCAAGTAATCGTGGATAATTTCTCACCCCCTTGCACTCTTTCAATTTGCTGTGTTAAATAGGATTTTAAGTTAATACCGGAATCGTCGCGTACCTTTCCGCTCCTAAGCCTTTTTGGTGACCTCGGTGTAGAGCTTTGCATTTACAGTTGATGGTTTTCGCTTCGTTGTTGCTGTTGTTTATTTTTTTTTTTGGTGACCTCGGTGTAGAGCTTTGCATTTACAGTTGATGGTTTTCGCTTCGTTGTTGCTGTTGTTTATTTTTTTTTTTTTTTGGTGATCTCGGTGTAGAGCTTTGCATTTACAGTTGATGGTTTTTGCTTCGTTGTTGCTGTTGTTGTTTTTTAATGCGGCAACTGATTGGTGTTTGGTGTAACTATTTTATGTTGGTGTTTTTGGATTAGACGTTGATTTCTCTATCCTTAAATGTGAGATTATAGCGCTTTCAATAAAAGGAACGTATTGTTGTTGTTGTTTAGTTGTTTTTCAGTTGTTGTCTGTGTGTTTGGTAAACCACAATTTATTTTCACTTCATAGTTTTTTTTTTTTGTTTTTTTTTTTTCTTTTGGTCCGACAGACCGGCTGCGCCAATTGTTATAAAATACACACTCCACTTTTAATTTCAATTAAAACAACTTCTTTTGAGAGTTTTTTATTTTGGATTATAGTTAAGTTTATTCTGATACTTTTATTTATATGTTATAGAATACAAACTCCACTTTTAATTTCAATTAAAACAACTTCTTTTGAGAGTTTTTTATTTTGGATTATAGTTAAGTTTATTCTGATACTTTTATTCATATGTTATAGAATACAAACTCCACTGTTAATTTCAATTAAAACAACTGACTTCTTTTTTGTCTTAACATAAGCTTAAATATGTTAACTAAAAAGGTGAACTAAACCAATATACACACACACACACACACACATACCTTGGTCACAAACAATCTTGGCTCCGCACTCAACTCAGCAGCGACTTAAGAAATACGACTCCGCTAGCTTGATCGACGCCAGCTGAAGCACGTATTTCCAAAATGCTGATGTCGTTAGCGCAATGAACTGACTGCTCGTGGCCATAGCTTGCACAAACCATTGGCCCTGAACTCGGTTAGCTTCAATGACAATGAAACTGTATCCGTTCCAGTGACCATGGGATCATAAAGCTAGTTTGCAGTCTATTGAACGCAACATTTCCTTCCATTTTTTTGCAAGAGAAATATTACACTTTTTTTTTGTTTAGTAAAAAAAAAAAGGAATATTTCTCGATTGCTGTCGTTCAACAGTCCGTGTGTGTGGCAACATTGGATTTTTTATAGATTCTAAATTTTTATAAAATGAAGATCATATAAATCGTAAAGTTAAGTCTGAATTGAATAAATGTAATTATTATATTTTTTTGTGATTTTTAATACACCTGAATAACTTAAATTTTGTTTGTGTTATGACCGTAACAGATATACATTTGATTTTTAAAACTTCGAAATTCTTATAAAATTTAAATCGTATAATTGTATATATATATTTAATTATTCTTTTAGAATTTACTTGAGTATGCTACTTAGTTTTTTTTTTTTTCTTTTTTTTTGTATCATATAATATTTGATTTATCATATAGGATTTTTTCACAATTTCTTAGATTTATTAGTTAATTTTCTTAATTTTAGTTAGAAGTTAAGTGTTTCGGTTGGTATTTCATGAATATCTTGTTTTTTTTTTTTTATACTATATTTTTTTTGTTTGTAATTAATTAAGTAGAACTGGTCCTTTTTTTTTTTTTTTTTTTAAGTTTCGCTCACTAATTGGAACGACGTTTTGGGCGTAAATGTCATTGATCTTGCTAATGGCTTTCTTGGTTTAGGTGTTATGTGAGGGTTAATGTCCGTAGGAGTTTCAATCTCCTGAAGCTGGATATCTACAACAGGTACTATAGGTGATTTTTTTGTTTTTTGTAGTTTCTCTTTTAATAAATTAATGATTTTGTAAGCAATGTACATAGCCAGCAATAGCATTAGCGAGCTTGAAAAAGAGATTGAAGTTAGTGCGATCTTATGATGGTGTGAGGCGCTTTTTTCTTTACCTAATTGAACTAACTTTTTGTGTACCTCTTCTAATGTTTTTGTCCCTTTATTTATAAATTCGTTTGTATCCTTGCCCATTAAGATTTGTATTGATCGGTTGCTTTTCATTTGTATAAGAGATTTTGTATAGCTTGTGTTTAAATTTTTTATGTCTCTTTGTTCTAAAGGGGAAAAGTCTGGTTGTTTTATTTTGAGTGGATGTCTGTTGTGTCCTTGAAACTTAATTGTATATTCTTCAATTTGTATTTGGCAGGGTTGCGTTATGGTTATTATTCCTTGGTGTTCGACTTTTGACGTTGAAAAACTACTTTCGCACGAAACATGTAATACTTGTGGGGTTTTCACCGAGAATAACCAAGTGTTAGGCCTGTTAAGTTTTATTAAGGTGTCCTGTGGAGATGTTTGTAGGTTAATCGGGCAGTCCATTTTATCGTTTAAAGGGTTTAGCAACATTTTAAGTACACACTCTTTAGTCGTTGTTGCCTGAGTCATTGGAACGTCTAGGGGCCCGATAAATGAGTCGAAATTTATATTTCGGCTAACTTTAATGTACTTTTGATGGCTTTGTTCCTTTAATAGTACCAGAGTCTGTCTATTGTAGTTGATAGCTAAGTATGAATATTGTATATTGGGTATCGCCGAAAGTCCGCTATTAGTGTGGACTGGATAGCACCATATTTGAAAATATTGCATTTTCGGAAGGTCGAATATGGGTAGTTCTATCTTTATTATCAGTTTGTCATGAAGAAGATGTGTTTTAATTTTGGTTGTCTGATATAACGTTGGCAAACAATCTTGGCAAAGAGATGTTGTTTTTAGATATATTTTATTTAGAGTGTTTGGTGAAATAAGTAATGGATGTATTTTGTTGTTTTGTGTGGCTATTATTACGTCAAGTAGGGTTTGTTATCTTGATTCTAGTTCTATAACTTGAAGCAAGAGCGTGTAGAGTATGTCTTGGCGCATTTGTGTTTTTTCTATTTGATCGGTTACGTTTTCTAATTCGGTTATTCGGTATCCTATCTGTTGTTGATTAGTCATTAAAACGGACAAGGGTTTTTGTATTTTATTCAAAGTCGAGTTTACTACACTGACTTGCTGTTTTTCGAGTTCAATTAGTTCGTTTTCTTTCAATTTCAGTTTTCCTAACTTACTATATACCTCTTCTTCGTTAGCGTGATCCATTGTACCAAACAAGTAATGTAATGCGCTTCCTATACCGTCGAATATAGATCGTTTCTGACGTGGCGTATTTATTAGTTCCCGGATTGTTTGTGTCCTAGCCTTTATTTGCGAGATTACTGCCTGTATGTGTCGTTCCTGGGGTTCACAAGTGCCTCCCTTTGTTTTGTATTGATTGCATAGGCGAGAACTGAGATAGTCTGCATATTCGGCTACTGTAGTTTGGTTGTCCAATTCGGAGAGGTCGATTTCCGTTAATACGCTCCAAGAACTTTGGTATAACCATAGTTCGCCCAGTTCCTCGAAAACAACCCCTGTGGCATTTAGCTGGGTTACATTTAGGGGTTGCTCCATGGAAATTCCCTGGGTTAGGCCTATCGCCATTAAAATTAAGCACCACTCCATTTTGCACTGTGAAAAATACGTAGATATTATGGACGTCATTAAAGTGGAATATTTAAATTTTCGTTTTTATTATCAAATTTATAAAAATTTTTTTTTTTTTATTATTTTATTTTTTTTATTTTGTTTTTATTATTTGTTTTATTCGTAATATGGTTTTAACCTGTTGTTATGTATAACTATTCGTTTGTTTCCTACTTGTACCTGTGTATTGACAGGTCCTTTTACAGCAATCACCCCGTAAGGTCCTCGCCAAATGGGAGCTAATTTACCCTTTCTATTTTCATTTTTTACTAGGACCTGATCTCCTACATGAAAATTCTGTGGTCGTATTGAATGATCGTAATAAGCCTTTGATTGTTGTTTGCTCTTTAATAGGTTATGTCTGGCAATTGCATATGATTTCTGCAGTTTGTGTTTGAGTACGTGGTAGTAACTTTCGTGGTTGTAAATGGGTTCTGGCTCACGCTTTAAATTAGATGGGATATCCGATGTGAACCCATATAAGCACTCCATTGGTGTGAGTTTTGTGCTATCATGGAAACTGTTGTTATATACAAATGTTGCTGTTCGTATATATTGATCCCAGGAGTGCGGGTTTCCATCACAAATGCTTCGTAGGTATTCAACTATTGGTCTATGTGCTCGTTCAAGAGCACCATTGGATTGCGGGTGGTAAGCTGAAGTTTGTAGCTTTTTAATTTTTAATAGCTTACAAAGGTCTTTAAAGAGGTCGCTTAAAAAGTTTGTCCCCTGATCGGTTACTATTTGTTTTGGAATACCATAGCGCGTAATAATTTGGTCGAATACCATTTGAGCCACTGTTTGGGCTTCTGCATTTGGGATGGCGTAGCAGTCTACCAGTTTGGTGAGGTTATCTTGAAACGTAAGAATATATTGATTATTTGTTAAAGTTTGTTGTAATGGTCCTACGATATCCAAATATATCTTATCAAAAGGCTTTTCCGCGATGTCTGTTATAACCATAGGCATTTTTGTTGGCATTGATGATTTCATTATTTGGCATTTTTTACATTTTTTTATGTAAGTTTTAATGTCGTACAGCATTTTTTTCCACCAATATTTACGACGAATTTTTTTATACGTTTTCAATACACCTTGGTGACCCCCAAAAATAGAATCGTGATAGTCCTTAAGGATAATTTGTATCTCCTCAGGCTTACTCAAAACTTCTACTTTTAAGTTTTCCTTTAGTATGTTGGGTTTAGATTCTTTGTTCACACTCGTGTTATTCTGTTCGGTTAGACTGCTGTCTGTGTCTATTGTAGCAGGTACTTTTAAACTTTTTGACTGCGCTCGAGTTATGGCATAGGATTTTAGTTGGTTTGCTTCAGATGCCGTAATACTTTTTTCTGGTCTAGTGTGTATAATAGCTGTTGTAATAAACTTGCTACTATCGTTTATTTCCGATGGTATTCGGCTTAAAGCATCTGCGTTGGTATTGTATTTTCCCGGTTTATATTCGATTTTATAATCATACTCCGAGAGCTTGTGGTGAAACCTTACCAGTCGCGTGGTAGGATCTTTGGTGTTGAACACGCCTTTAAGTGGTTTATGATCTGTATACACCGTGAATGGTCGTCCCTGTAGGTAGCATCTAAAATTTTTTGTAGCCCACACAATCGCCAGAAGTTCTTTTTCTATTGTCGAGTATTTTTGTTCGGCTTTGTTTAGAGTTCGGCTCGCATAAGCAATTGGCTTATCCCTTCCTACTTCGCCTTGGGAAAGTACAGCACCAATGGCATCATTGCTCGCGTCTGTTGTAAGATTGAAGGGTCTGGCAAAATCTGGATAAATTAGGAGGGGGGGTGAAATGAGTTTATTTTTTATTTTTTGAAATGCTTCTTGACATTTCTCTGTCCATTTAAATTTAACGTCCTTGCGCAGTAGGTTGGTAATTGGTTTCACTATTTTAGAAAATGCCGGTATAAACTTTCGGTAATAATTTGCAAGGCCCAGAAACGATTGAAGTTGACGCACCGTTTTTGGCACTGGAAAATTTTTAACACTTTCTGTTTTCTTGGGATCGGGGAGTGCTCCTTTCTCTGAGCAGATATGTCCTAAATAAATTATTTCCTTACATAAGAACTGGGACTTTTCAGGCTGGAGTTTAAGGTTATTTTGCCTTAGCTTGGAGAAAACTTTTACTAGTTTTCTATTATGGTCCTCCAAGTTTTTTCCGTAGATGACTATGTCATCCAAATACACGAAGCATTCAATGCCCTGTAAGCCTGTTAATACATAGTTCATCAACCGTTGAAACGTGGCTGGGGCTCCTTTTAATCCAAAAGGCATACGTTTGAACTCGTAATGCCCATAGTTTGTGCTGAAGGCCGTTTTGGGTCGATCTCTTGGGTGAACTTGTACCTGGTGATAACCACTGGCGAGATCCAGTGTCGTAAAATAACGTGAATGACCTAATTGATCCAATATGTCCTCAATTCGAGGTAATGGGTAAGCGTCGCCAATAGTTTTTTCATTTAGCTTACGAAAATCTACTACGACTCGCCATCTTTTTTCTCCATCTGGTCCTGCTTTTTTGGGAACTACTAAAAGAGGCGAATTCCATGGACTTTTGCTTGGTTGAACTATATCGTCTCCTAACATTTCTTTAATTTGGTCATTTATTATTTGTCGTTGTGTCTCAGGCAACCTATACATTTTCTGATTTATTGGGGCTTGATCTTGAATGAGTGGTACTTCATGCGATACAGCCAGAGTGTTTGTCAGTTTGTCACCTTTTAGGTGGAATATGTCATTAAATTCGCGGCAAAGATCTAGTATGGATTTTTTTTCTTCATCATTTAAAGTGTGTCTGACTTTAATTTCCTTTTCGAGTTTAGTCATTCGTAAATTAATTTCCTCTGAGTATATTTTATTGAACAAAATTTTTTTAACACAGTCTGTATCAGTATCTTTCTCATCATTTATTTTTAATTGTACCTTTGATGTATTGGTAGTGTTAATTTCGTTTAGTATTGGAACTCTTTCGTATCCCAGTGCAGACGCCAGTTTTAGAGTAAGTTTAGCAAGCCTTACTGTATTATTTGTGGTATTAAGGACGCCTACTAAGGGCTTTTTATTGCCTGTGGATAGTATACAATTTGATAAAAAGACCCCTTCTAAAAATTCCTGTGATAGGCAGATCATTTCTTCTTTGAAATTAATTGGTAGCTCAATAATCTTATGACACCGCTCCGGTATGACGGCAGGTAAATTAAAAACAACTGTTCGTTCCATGACTTCATGTATTTGGCTTTGATTATTGTCTTCGGTTAAGCAGCCAGCTTCCCTTATGGAAGAAGCCTTAAAGACATTACAGGTGGTTTGTATTACCTCCTTGGGCTCCACCTTGTCAGTGTAATGTCCTATTTCGACTGCCCTCTGACAGAGTATTTGATTATTACTCTCAATCATAGACAAGCAAAACTCTTCTGCGCTCGACTCTGTACGAGTGAACTTTAAAGTGGTTTTAGTGGGATCTTGTCCTCCGTGATTTTTAGGTTTTTCTCTAATGTAATTATGTCTATTTTTCATGGGTATTTGCAGTTCTTCACTGTTAAACTTTGTGCGTGGAATATCAGACGATCATTCGGTCCATCGACATTACAGTGTTTGGAAAGGAAGTCATTTCCTAATAGGCCATCGTCCGACATGCCACTAATACCATTTATCACTTGAAAAGTGCAAGGGTAATTTTTTTTGGAGTTTATAGTTATATTTCCCTGACAGTTCCCTAGGGTCGTGCCCTTACCAAAAGCTGTTTGTAGAGTGCATTTATTAATTTTTTCTATTTTTGTGTTTTCTTTTATACTACTTTTCTTAATTAAACTAACCTCCGCACCCGTGTCCACTATAAGACTTACTGTGTCTGGATTTGCGATATCTATAGGCACTCTTATGGTGGGTACGGATGTAGGTGGCTGCAGTTCCCCTGTTTTACTAATGTGTTCTTTTATTGTCGAGTCGGGGAGTTGTGACTCGACCGCGACTCGTTTCCCTGATTCATGGCTTCCCAACGTTGTTTTTGTTGGCATTCAGCTACTAAATGACCATTCCTTCCGCAAAAATCGCATCTAATGCGCACATTGTAAATTCGCGGAATATTTGGGGTTCTCGTGTCCCTGTTATAACCGCCGTTCCCTGCGTGTATTTTTTGCGTACTGTCAGTGTTATACTTATTGTAGTTTCCTGCCAAATTTCTATTGAACTGTTCACCTGGTCTGTATTGTTCGTTGCTTAAGTGTCTGGTATTTGTGTTGTTTAATCGTCGACAGTCTCTAATGTCATGGTTATATATTTTGCAATTAGAGCAAAATGGTGTATTTTTCCTAGTCAAACATTCTGTATAAGTGTGACCTTTTTTCCTACAAAAATTGCAAGTAATTTTTGCGGCTAAATGTTCGGCAGCTCTAATAGACCTATTTAGAGCCTGGCTGGGTTGTTGGGGGTATCCATTAGAAGGATATTCATTGAATTTCCATTGTGGAATCGCAGTTGATGCTGTTGATAAATTTGGGTATGCTGGATACATTTGGGCAGTCTGAATAGGCAAGGCCGTTTGTTGTAATTTTTCCATATCTAGTGCCTTTCGTACTAATAAGTCTAAGGGCTCATCCTTTATTGTTAGTAAGTACTGGCTTAAGTATGGATTCGTAACCGAGCTTTTTAGAGAGTTCTTTGCAAAATCTTCTAATTGTGTTATCACGGGTGCAACTGTTGCACCATATTTTATTCTCGCCGCTTCCTTACATTGTTGTAGTATGTGGCTTATTCGTGCCGTATAGGCAATAAGAGTTTCGTTTGGATGTTGTCGTAAGGTCAGTAGTTTGTTTACTAATTCTTGGTATGTTTCTCTAGGTAGGTATGTGCGGCTTAATAGTGTTTCAATATCCTGAAACGAAGTGGGTGGGTTTGAGGCCACTAATTGATAAGCTCCCCCTCGTAGTCTTGTTGGTATTATATTTAGAAAGGCTTCCCGTTCTCTGTCTTCTAGACAGTCCAGTACCTTTTTCGAACAACCTAAAAACATTTGAAGGTCACTCACTACTAGGGGGCTTTGGTCACCAGAAAATATGGTAACCAATTGAGCCGTGAGCTTAGCGATTTTTGAATAATCTATTGCCATTTTTTTTTTGTTTGCTGAATCTATTCGTACCGAACTGATAAGGTCTTGTTCTGAATTAGACAGTGAAACACTTAACCAATTCAAACTAACACTTAAGTTACTATCACCATCTATTTTTGTACAATTATTGTACAAGCTAGAGCTATCTTCACTTACTTTGAAAGAGTGTGAGTGGGTTTGAAATTTTACCAATTCTTGCTTGAAGTTTTCCGAATCTTCTCTAAATTTTTTTATTTGTTCTAATCTTTCTTCTTGTGTTTCAGTTAGTTTTTTTTCTATCCGATCGCAAGTAATCGTGGATAATTTCTCACCCCCTTGCACTCTTTCAATTTGCTGTGTTAAATAGGATTTTAAGTTAATACCGGAATCGTCGCGTACCTTTCCGCTCCTAAGCCTTTTTGGTGACCTCGGTGTAGAGCTTTGCATTTACAGTTGATGGTTTTCGCTTCGTTGTTGCTGTTGTTTATTTTTTTTTTTGGTGACCTCGGTGTAGAGCTTTGCATTTACAGTTGATGGTTTTCGCTTCGTTGTTGCTGTTGTTTATTTTTTTTTTTTTTGGTGATCTCGGTGTAGAGCTTTGCATTTACAGTTGATGGTTTTTGCTTCGTTGTTGCTGTTGTTGTTTTTTAATGCGGCAACTGATTGGTGTTTGGTGTAACTATTTTATGTTGGTGTTTTTGGATTAGACGTTGATTTCTCTATCCTTAAATGTGAGATTATAGCGCTTTCAATAAAAGGAACGTATTGTTGTTGTTGTTTAGTTGTTTTTCAGTTGTTGTCTGTGTGTTTGGTAAACCACAATTTATTTTCACTTCATAGTTTTTTTTTTTTTGTTTTTTTTTTTTCTTTTGGTCCGACAGACCGGCTGCGCCAATTGTTATAAAATACACACTCCACTTTTAATTTCAATTAAAACAACTTCTTTTGAGAGTTTTTTATTTTGGATTATAGTTAAGTTTATTCTGATACTTTTATTCATATGTTATAGAATACAAACTCCACTTTTAATTTCAATTAAAACAACTTCTTTTGAGAGTTTTTTATTTTGGATTATAGTTAAGTTTATTCTGATACTTTTATTCATATGTTATAGAATACAAACTCCACTGTTAATTTCAATTAAAACAACTGACTTCTTTTTTGTCTTAACATAAGCTTAAATATGTTAACTAAAAAGGTGAACTAAACCAATATACACACACACACACACACACATACCTTGGTCACAAACAATCTTGGCTCCGCACTCAACTCAGCAGCGACTTAAGAAATACGACTCCGCTAGCTTGATCGACGCCAGCTGAAGCACGTATTTCCAAAATGCTGATGTCGTTAGCGCAATGAACTGACTGCTCGTGGCCATAGCTTGCACAAACCATTGGCCCTGAACTCGGTTAGCTTCAATGACAATGAAACTGTATCCGTTCCAGTGACCATGGGATCATAAAGCTAGTTTGCAGTCTATTGAACGCAACATTTCCTTCCATTTTTTTGCAAGAGAAATATTACACTTTTTTTTTGTTTAGTAAAAAAAAAAAGGAATATTTCTCGATTGCTGTCGTTCAACAGTCCGTGTGTGTGGCAACATTGGATTTTTTATAGATTCTAAATTTTTATAAAATGAAGATCATATAAATCGTAAAGTTAAGTCTGAATTGAATAAATGTAATTATTATATTTTTTTGTGATTTTTAATACACCTGAATAACTTAAATTTTGTTTGTGTTATGACCGTAACAGATATACATTTGATTTTTAAAACTTCGAAATTCTTATAAAATTTAAATCGTATAATTGTATATATATATTTAATTATTCTTTTAGAATTTACTTGAGTATGCTACTTAGTTTTTTTTTTTTTCTTTTTTTTTGTATCATATAATATTTGATTTATCATATAGGATTTTTTCACAATTTCTTAGATTTATTAGTTAATTTTCTTAATTTTAGTTAGAAGTTAAGTGTTTCGGTTGGTATTTCATGAATATCTTGTTTTTTTTTTTTTATACTATATTTTTTTTGTTTGTAATTAATTAAGTAGAACTGGTCCTTTTTTTTTTTTTTTTTTTAAGTTTCGCTCACTAATTGGAACGACGTTTTGGGCGTAAATGTCATTGATCTTGCTAATGGCTTTCTTGGTTTAGGTGTTATGTGAGGGTTAATGTCCGTAGGAGTTTCAATCTCCTGAAGCTGGATATCTACAACAGGTACTATAGGTGATTTTTTTGTTTTTTGTAGTTTCTCTTTTAATAAATTAATGATTTTGTAAGCAATGTACATAGCCAGCAATAGCATTAGCGAGCTTGAAAAAGAGATTGAAGTTAGTGCGATCTTATGATGGTGTGAGGCGCTTTTTTCTTTACCTAATTGAACTAACTTTTTGTGTACCTCTTCTAATGTTTTTGTCCCTTTATTTATAAATTCGTTTGTATCCTTGCCCATTAAGATTTGTATTGATCGGTTGCTTTTCATTTGTATAAGAGATTTTGTATAGCTTGTGTTTAAATTTTTTATGTCTCTTTGTTCTAAAGGGGAAAAGTCTGGTTGTTTTATTTTGAGTGGATGTCTGTTGTGTCCTTGAAACTTAATTGTATATTCTTCAATTTGTATTTGGCAGGGTTGCGTTATGGTTATTATTCCTTGGTGTTCGACTTTTGACGTTGAAAAACTACTTTCGCACGAAACATGTAATACTTGTGGGGTTTTCACCGAGAATAACCAAGTGTTAGGCCTGTTAAGTTTTATTAAGGTGTCCTGTGGAGATGTTTGTAGGTTAATCGGGCAGTCCATTTTATCGTTTAAAGGGTTTAGCAACATTTTAAGTACACACTCTTTAGTCGTTGTTGCCTGAGTCATTGGAACGTCTAGGGGCCCGATAAATGAGTCGAAATTTATATTTCGGCTAACTTTAATGTACTTTTGATGGCTTTGTTCCTTTAATAGTACCAGAGTCTGTCTATTGTAGTTGATAGCTAAGTATGAATATTGTATATTGGGTATCGCCGAAAGTCCGCTATTAGTGTGGACTGGATAGCACCATATTTGAAAATATTGCATTTTCGGAAGGTCGAATATGGGTAGTTCTATCTTTATTATCAGTTTGTCATGAAGAAGATGTGTTTTAATTTTGGTTGTCTGATATAACGTTGGCAAACAATCTTGGCAAAGAGATGTTGTTTTTAGATATATTTTATTTAGAGTGTTTGGTGAAATAAGTAATGGATGTATTTTGTTGTTTTGTGTGGCTATTATTACGTCAAGTAGGGTTTGTTATCTTGATTCTAGTTCTATAACTTGAAGCAAGAGCGTGTAGAGTATGTCTTGGCGCATTTGTGTTTTTTCTATTTGATCGGTTACGTTTTCTAATTCGGTTATTCGGTATCCTATCTGTTGTTGATTAGTCATTAAAACGGACAAGGGTTTTTGTATTTTATTCAAAGTCGAGTTTACTACACTGACTTGCTGTTTTTCGAGTTCAATTAGTTCGTTTTCTTTCAATTTCAGTTTTCCTAACTTACTATATACCTCTTCTTCGTTAGCGTGATCCATTGTACCAAACAAGTAATGTAATGCGCTTCCTATACCGTCGAATATAGATCGTTTCTGACGTGGCGTATTTATTAGTTCCCGGATTGTTTGTGTCCTAGCCTTTATTTGCGAGATTACTGCCTGTATGTGTCGTTCCTGGGGTTCACAAGTGCCTCCCTTTGTTTTGTATTGATTGCATAGGCGAGAACTGAGATAGTCTGCATATTCGGCTACTGTAGTTTGGTTGTCCAATTCGGAGAGGTCGATTTCCGTTAATACGCTCCAAGAACTTTGGTATAACCATAGTTCGCCCAGTTCCTCGAAAACAACCCCTGTGGCATTTAGCTGGGTTACATTTAGGGGTTGCTCCATGGAAATTCCCTGGGTTAGGCCTATCGCCATTAAAATTAAGCACCACTCCATTTTGCACTGTGAAAAATACGTAGATATTATGGACGTCATTAAAGTGGAATATTTAAATTTTCATTTTTATTATCAAATTTATAAAAATTTTTTTTTTTTTATTTTTTTTTTTTTTTATTTTGTTTTTATTATTTGTTTTATTCGTAATATGGTTTTAACCTGTTGTTATGTATAACTATTCGTTTGTTTCCTACTTGTACCTGTGTATTGACAGGTCCTTTTACAGCAATCACCCCGTAAGGTCCTCGCCAAATGGGAGCTAATTTACCCTTTCTATTTTCATTTTTTACTAGGACCTGATCTCCTACATGAAAATTCTGTGGTCGTATTGAATGATCGTAATAAGCCTTTGATTGTTGTTTGCTCTTTAATAGGTTATGTCTGGCAATTGCATATGATTTCTGCAGTTTGTGTTTGAGTACGTGGTAGTAACTTTCGTGGTTGTAAATGGGTTCTGGCTCACGCTTTAAATTAGATGGGATATCCGATGTGAACCCATATAAGCACTCCATTGGTGTGAGTTTTGTGCTATCATGGAAACTGTTGTTATATACAAATGTTGCTGTTCGTATATATTGATCCCAGGAGTGCGGGTTTCCATCACAAATGCTTCGTAGGTATTCAACTATTGGTCTATGTGCTCGTTCAAGAGCACCATTGGATTGCGGGTGGTAAGCTGAAGTTTGTAGCTTTTTAATTTTTAATAGCTTACAAAGGTCTTTAAAGAGGTCGCTTAAAAAGTTTGTCCCCTGATCGGTTACTATTTGTTTTGGAATACCATAGCGCGTAATAATTTGGTCGAATACCATTTGAGCCACTGTTTGGGCTTCTGCATTTGGGATGGCGTAGCAGTCTACCAGTTTGGTGAGGTTATCTTGAAACGTAAGAATATATTGATTATTTGTTAAAGTTTGTTGTAATGGTCCTACGATATCCAAATATATCTTATCAAAAGGCTTTTCCGCGATGTCTGTTATAACCATAGGCATTTTTGTTGGCATTGATGATTTCATTATTTGGCATTTTTTACATTTTTTTATGTAAGTTTTAATGTCGTACAGCATTTTTTTCCACCAATATTTACGACGAATTTTTTTATACGTTTTCAATACACCTTGGTGACCCCCAAAAATAGAATCGTGATAGTCCTTAAGGATAATTTGTATCTCCTCAGGCTTACTCAAAACTTCTACTTTTAAGTTTTCCTTTAGTATGTTGGGTTTAGATTCTTTGTTCACACTCGTGTTATTCTGTTCGGTTAGACTGCTGTCTGTGTCTATTGTAGCAGGTACTTTTAAACTTTTTGACTGCGCTCGAGTTATGGCATAGGATTTTAGTTGGTTTGCTTCAGATGCCGTAATACTTTTTTCTGGTCTAGTGTGTATAATAGCTGTTGTAATAAACTTGCTACTATCGTTTATTTCCGATGGTATTCGGCTTAAAGCATCTGCGTTGGTATTGTATTTTCCCGGTTTATATTCGATTTTATAATCATACTCCGAGAGCTTGTGGTGAAACCTTACCAGTCGCGTGGTAGGATCTTTGGTGTTGAACACGCCTTTAAGTGGTTTATGATCTGTATACACCGTGAATGGACGTCCCTGTAGGTAGCATCTAAAATTTTTTGTAGCCCACACAATCGCCAGAAGTTCTTTTTCTATTGTCGAGTATTTTTGTTCGGCTTTGTTTAGAGTTCGGCTCGCATAAGCAATTGGCTTATCCCTTCCTACTTCGCCTTGGGAAAGTACAGCACCAATGGCATCATTGCTCGCGTCTGTTGTAAGATTGAAGGGTCTGGCAAAATCTGGATAAATTAGGAGTGGGGGTGAAATGAGTTCATTTTTTATTTTTTGAAATGCTTCTTGACATTTCTCTGTCCATTTAAATTTAACGTCCTTGCGCAGTAGGTTGGTAATTAGTTTCACTATTTTAGAAAATGCCGGTATAAACTTTCGGTAATAATTTGCAAGGCCCAGAAACGATTGAAGTTGACGCACCGTTTTTGGCACTGGAAAATTTTTAACACTTTCTGTTTTCTTGGGATCGGGGAGTGCTCCTTTCTCTGAGCAGATATGTCCTAAATAAATTATTTCCTTACATAAGAACTGGGACTTTTCAGGCTGGAGTTTAAGGTTATTTTGCCTTAGCTTGGAGAAAACTTTTACTAGTTTTCTATTATGGTCCTCCAAGTTTTTTCCGTAGATGACTATGTCATCCAAATACACGAAGCATTCAATGCCCTGTAAGCCTGTTAATACATAGTTCATCAACCGTTGAAACGTGGCTGGGGCTCCTTTTAATCCAAAAGGCATACGTTTGAACTCGTAATGCCCATAGTTTGTGCTGAAGGCCGTTTTGGGTCGATCTCTTGGGTGAACTTGTACCTGGTGATAACCACTGGCGAGATCCAGTGTCGTAAAATAACGTGAATGACCTAATTGATCCAATATGTCCTCAATTCGTGGTAATGGGTAAGCGTCGCCAATAGTTTTTTCATTTAGCTTACGAAAATCTACTACGACTCGCCATCTTTTTTCTCCATCTGGTCCTGCTTTTTTGGGAACTACTAAAAGAGGCGAATTCCATGGACTTTTGCTTGGTTGAACTATATCGTCTCCTAACATTTCTTTAATTTGGTCATTTATTATTTGTCGTTGTGTCTCAGGCAACCTATACATTTTCTGATTTATTGGGGCTTGATCTTGAATGAGTGGTATTTCATGCGATACAGCCCCAGTGTTTGTCAGTTTGTCACCTTTTAGGTGGAATATGTCATTAAATTCGCGGCAAAGATCTAGTATGGATTTTTTTTCTTCATCATTTAAAGTGTGTCTGACTTTAATTTCCTTTTCGAGTTTAGTCATTCGTAAATTAATTTCCTCTGAGTATATTTTATTGAACAAAATTTTTTTAACACAGTCTGTATCAGTATCTTTCTCATCATTTATTTTTAATTGTACCTTTGATGTATTGGTAGTGTTAATTTCGTTTAGTATTGGAACTCTTTCGTATCCCAGTGCAGACGCCAGTTTTAGAGTAAGTTTAGCAAGCCTTACTGTATTATTTGTGGTATTAAGGACGCCTACTAAGGGCTTTTTATTGCCTGTGGGTAGTATACAATTTGATAAAAAGACCCCTTCTAAAAATTCCTGTGATAGGCAGATCATTTCTTCTTTGAAATTAATTGGTAGCTCAATAATCTTATGACACCGCTCCGGTATGACGGCAGGTAAATTAAAAACAACTGTTCGTTCCATGACTTCATGTATTTGGCTTTGATTATTGTCTTCGGTTAAGCAGCCAGCTTCCCTTATGGAAGAAGCCTTAAAGACATTACAGGTGGTTTGTATTACCTCCTTGGGCTCCACCTTGTCAGTGTAATGTCCTATTTCGACTGCCCTCTGACAGAGTATTTGATTATTACTCTCAATCATAGACAAGCAAAACTCTTCTGCGCTCGACTCTGTACGAGTGAACTTTAAAGTGGTTTTAGTGGGATCTTGTCCTCCGTGATTTTTAGGTTTTTCTCTAATGTAATTATGTCTATTTTTCATGGGTATTTGCAGTTCTTCACTGTTAAACTTTGTACGTGGAAATATCAGACGATCATTCGGTCCATCGACATTACAGTGTTTGGAAAGGAAGTCATTTCCTAATAGGCCATCGTCCGACATGCCACTAATACCATTTATCACTTGAAAAGTGCAAGGGTAATTTTTTTTGGAGTTTATAGTTATATTTCCCTGACAGTTCCCTAGGGTCGTGCCCTTACCAAAAGCTGTTTGTAGAGTGCATTTATTAATTTTTTCTATTTTTGAGTTTTCTTTTATACTACTTTTCTTAATTAAACTAACCTCCGCACCCGTGTCCACTATAAGACTTACTGTGTCTGGATTTGCGATATCTATAGGCACTCTTATGGTGGGTACGGATGTAGGTGGCTGCAGTTCCCCTGTTTTACTAATGTGTTCTTTTATTGTCGAGTCGGGGAGTTGTGACTCGACCGCGACTCGTTTCCCTGATTCATGGCTTCCCAACGTTGTTTTTGTTGGCATTCAGCTACTAAATGACCATTCCTTCCGCAAAAATCGCATCTAATGCGCACATTGTAAATTCGCGGAATATTTGGGGTTCTCGTGTCCCTGTTATAACCGCCGTTCCCTGCGTGTATTTTTTGCGTACTGTCAGTGTTATACTTATTGTAGTTTCCTGCCAAATTTCTATTGAACTGTTCACCTGGTCTGTATTGTTCGTTGCTTAAGTGTCTGGTATTTGTGTTGTTTAATCGTCGACAGTCTCTAATGTCATGGTTATATATTTTGCAATTAGAGCAAAATGGTGTATTTTTCCTAGTCAAACATTCTGTATAAGTGTGACCTTTTTTCCTACAAAAATTGCAAGTAATTTTTGCGGCTAAATGTTCGGCAGCTCTAATAGACCTATTTAGAGCCTGGCTGGGTTGTTGGGGGTATCCATTAGAAGGATATTCATTGAATTTCCATTGTGGAATCGCAGTTGATGCTGTTGATAAATTTGGGTATGCTGGATACATTTGGGCAGTCTGAATAGGCAAGGCCGTTTGTTGTAATTTTTCCATATCTAGTGCCTTTCGTACTAATAAGTCTAAGGGCTCATCCTTTATTGTTAGTAAGTACTGGCTTAAGTATGGATTCGTAACCGAGCTTTTTAGAGAGTTCTTTGCAAAATCTTCTAATTGTGTTATCACGGGTGCAACTGTTGCACCATATTTTATTCTCGCCGCTTCCTTACATTGTTGTAGTATGTGGCTTATTCGTGCCGTATAGGCAATAAGAGTTTCGTTTGGATGTTGTCGTAAGGTCAGTAGTTTGTTTACTAATTCTTGGTATGTTTCTCTAGGTAGGTATGTGCGGCTTAATAGTGTTTCAATATCCTGAAACGAAGTGGGTGGGTTTGAGGCCACTAATTGATAAGCTCCCCCTCGTAGTCTTGTTGGTATTATATTTAGAAAGGCTTCCCGTTCTCTGTCTTCTAGACAGTCCAGTACCTTTTTCGAACAACCTAAAAACATTTGAAGGTCACTCACTACTAGGGGGCTTTGGTCACCAGAAAATATGGGAACCAATTGAGCCGTGAGCTTAGCGATTTTTGAATAATCTATTGCCATTTTTTTTTTGTTTGCTGAATCTATTCGTACCGAACTGATAAGGTCTTGTTCTGAATTAGACAGTGAAACACTTAACCAATTCAAACTAACACTTAAGTTACTATCACCTTCTATTTTTGTACAATTATTGTACAAGCTAGAGCTATCTTCACTTACTTTGAAAGAGTGTGAGTGGGTTTGAAATTTTACCAATTCTTGCTTGAAGTTTTCCGAATCTTCTCTAAATTTTTTTATTTGTTCTAATCTTTCTTCTTGTGTTTCAGTTAGTTTTTTTTCTATCCGATCGCAAGTAATCGTGGATAATTTCTCACCCCCTTGCACTCTTTCAATTTGCTGTGTTAAATAGGATTTTAAGTTAATACCGGAATCGTCGCGTACCTTTCCGCTCCTAAGCCTTTTTGGTGACCTCGGTGTAGAGCTTTGCATTTACAGTTGATGGTTTTCGCTTCGTTGTTGCTGTTGTTTATTTTTTTTTTTGGTGACCTCGGTGTAGAGCTTTGCATTTACAGTTGATGGTTTTCGCTTCGTTGTTGCTGTTGTTTATTTTTTTTTTTTTTTTGGTGATCTCGGTGTAGAGCTTTGCATTTACAGTTGATGGTTTTTGCTTCGTTGTTGCTGTTGTTGTTTTTTAATGCGGCAACTGATTGGTGTTTGGTGTAACTATTTTATGTTGGTGTTTTTGGATTAGACGTTGATTTCTCTATCCTTAAATGTGAGATTATAGCGCTTTCAATAAAAGGAACGTATTGTTGTTGTTGTTTAGTTGTTTTTCAGTTGTTGTCTGTGTGTTTGGTAAACCACAATTTATTTTCACTTCATAGTTTTTTTTTTTTTTGTTTTTTTTTTTTTTCTTTTGGTCCGACAGACCGGCTGCGCCAATTGTTATAAAATACACACTCCACTTTTAATTTCAATTAAAACAACTTCTTTTGAGAGTTTTTTATTTTGGATTATAGTTAAGTTTATTCTGATACTTTTATTCATATGTTATAGAATACAAACTCCACTTTTAATTTCAATTAAAACAACTTCTTTTGAGAGTTTTTTATTTTGGATTATAGTTAAGTTTATTCTGATACTTTTATTCATATGTTATAGAATACAAACTCCACTGTTAATTTCAATTAAAACAACTGACTTCTTTTTTGTCTTAACATAAGCTTAAATATGTTAACTAAAAAGGTGAACTAAACCAATATACACACACACACACACACACATACCTTGGTCACAAACAATCTTGGCTCCGCACTCAACTCAGCAGCGACTTAAGAAATACGACTCCGCTAGCTTGATCGACGCCAGCTGAAGCACGTATTTCCAAAATGCTGATGTCGTTAGCGCAATGAACTGACTGCTCGTGGCCATAGCTTGCACAAACCATTGGCCCTGAACTCGGTTAGCTTCAATGACAATGAAACTGTATCCGTTCCAGTGACCATGGGATCATAAAGCTAGTTTGCAGTCTATTGAACGCAACAGAGGGAAAGTATGTTCTAAAAAAATGTTGGGGAGGATAAAATAATGGGGGTTGATTATACATATTTACCCTCTAGAGGCAAGTCTTAGAAAGTTCTGAGTGTTTTTGGCCAAATTTTCACTTTTTCCCATAACCTTAGCCCCGATGCGGCATAACTTATCCCTATCCCACTCCCAAAATTTTATTATTAAATTATTTTTTTTTCTTAACCTCACCATATTTAGGGTCCTCGTGTAGCAAAATCGAAAAATCTTCCACTAATCCACCCCTAGTGTACACTAAATATTGTCTACACATACACAATCAACAAATTTTATTCACTCAGATGTTTTCTGAGAATATTTGATCTTTGTTGTAAAATTATTGTTGTGATATACCCGCTTTAATTTGGGATTGTATTGTAACTTTGTCATCAGCAAATAATATTTTTTTATTTATATATAAGTGATGTTTATTTATATTTACGATTGAATTATTTTTCCAGAAATTCAAATTGGTTCATCACTATTTTGAAATTGACAGCCACAAATTATTATTCATCAATTTTATATTTTTTTCAGCATGTCAGTGTACATTGCAGTTTACAGAATCACTTGAAATTAAAAAGTGTGCATTTGGAGAAAATATAAAGTTTTTAATTTTGTGTACACAAATTTTGTGCACAGTTACGGCATAGATCCCCAGAACTTAGTGCATTAGAAAAAGATACCTTGTTTATCTGACGCTTCAAGCCGATTTGATCACAATCACTTTGAGTCAGAACGATTTTATACCGTGTGTTTATACCAAAGCTAGACATTCCTACACAACCACAAACTCGGCACTCATGTCTATGTATTTGTGCATTGAAAAGCTTTGTGCTGTCAAAAGAAAAGATGGTTGCGTGGAGTAAAGCTTCTAAAAAAGGTAATTGCGCAGAGTAAACATTTTAAAAAAGGTGGTTGCGCAGAATAAAGTTTTTAATAGTTGCTTTGATATACTTGTAAACTATTTAGTTTTTTAAGTGAATGGTAATGTTTATTATTTATAATAATGTTTGCAAGCAAAACAATAAGCGAAAATGCGCATCTGAAAGCTCTAGCAGCGTGCGTGTTTTTTATTACGTGTTTGAAGGGAATGCGCATCGACATCCTCCCCTCATGAGTTTTCAAATCATACTGAATGCTATAGCAGCGTACGTGTGCTTAAATACGTGTGACGGCAGAGAAATCTCTTTGCCTGCGCTGCCGCCAGTTGATTAGCTCTGGTTTATACGCAAGCAGCAAGCGGTTTCCCTGAAGACGGTAATCAAAGCGTTTTGTTAATTTGAATTTTTTTTTTCTTAAATAACAATAGAAAACAATAAAAATTTCAAATGATTTGTTTCTTTATTAATTAATTCTATTAAAATAAGAAGAATTTTACATATAAAACAGCAATAAACTGCTTAACCAAAGCCAAGGCATATGAGTTCACAAACGTTTATAAAGAACAACTTTTTTAGGCGAAATTTAAAACCGTCTTGAGTAATAAGAACCGAATTGAAATGAGGTTTTATTAAATCGGCTTGAAATTTTCGAAACTGTTTGAAATTCGATTTATGCAATGGTTTTAACCGAAACAATTGGTACCCATAGCCCGCATAATAAACACAAATATATCACATTTAAATGCAGGCTCTCCAAAAATTTCGGGGGCCTAGTTAATCCAAAAAGCTTACATTCATTCACTTTTTTGTAGCACATTTGTGTATATATTTGTATATATGAAAATATAGCGATAATATTGTTTCATATTTGAATTAAAAATAAAATCACACTTAGGCCTTTTCCACACTTGGTCAACTCATTTCCAACGCAACTCAACGCAACAGCGAAAAAGTTGAAAAGTAATGCAATTATAAACCGAATGCTTCCAGACTTGCTTCAAAAGTCGTGCTTCTTACACTAATTTAATATTTTACCTTTGCTCATTTATACTGCAAACTATTTCTTCTTCTCTAGATTCTATTAATGACAAAAATTATATAACTTATTCATGTTGATTAATATATTGCATACTGCACTACAAATAATTGAATTCCAACAGATCCAACAAGACACTGATGCAAATTGCAGAAAGCCGCGTTGAGTTGAACAAGTTGAGAACGTCTCGAGAACGTCTCTCGAGAAAATGGCTTACATTTTGAAAAAAAAAAAAAATTGGTTTAAAGAGATTTCTTATACATCTCACAACCGTGATTCTGCAACTACTGCGCCATTTGTTTGTATACGCTGCCATTTCTTTTTTGGCCACGAATGTCTTCTATAAATTCTCCCCACATTTGCACAACTGCATGATCATCTAGGACAGACACTTGAACTTTTTATTTTCCGTTTTTTTACATATAAATTTTTCCCGTTTGACAATTTAAAATAAATAATTTCAAATTTATGTTAAATTTGAAAACTTCTTTCAGATTTCGGTGTGTTGAATAAACAAAGAAAAAGCTTTGCTGACATTTTTAGGCGTTAGTAAGAATCTAAATCAACTGTAAAACGCGTTTCGAACGCGTTTAGTAACACTGTGCCTAAAAAAGACCCCATTTTTTTATGAGTAAAAAACCGGCAAACGTTTTTAATTATCCCCGAGCTCTTTATCACGAATCTGGCACCCAAATTCTCCATCACGTCAGAATTTTGAGAAAACCGTGATTCAAGGTCAAAAATTCTCCTTAGAGAAATCAATTTGCAGCGTCAAAACTAAAAGTGGTACGTGATTTTTGACTGCGGAAAGGATGTTTGTTATGAATTGATAAAAAATTTTCTTATATACTTTTATACCCCACCCCCCTTTTGCCCCCATTGTTTTCACGTTATTCAAAAACATTTTATTTTAGCATAGCTATATTTTGCAAACCATTGAGAAATGTAATATTATGTGTTGGCAAAAAATCGCCCCCATAAGAAAATATATAGGGTCTTCTAACAACAAAATCACCGTGGATGCACCATATCCAAACAATAGGCCACTTTAATACGAAATTAATTTTTTTTTCACTTCAACTGCAAAGTTTTCCGCTACTGGCAACCTCTGGCCTTTATGGTTTCACTGGATCCCTAATGCTTTGTGGATAAAAAGAAATGTATAGTACTTCCCTCTACAATAAATCGTATTTCCCAAACATGAAATATATATATTTCATACTCTTAAAATAAAAACGTGCTCTAATAAATCCAAAAGTACTTTCCTATGCAACAGTGACTACGGAATATTCCATACAAAAGAAATATAACAAAGTAGAGGTACTCTTCATGAATAGTAAATGCCGTTGTACGTCAAAAGACTAGTAAATATGCAATCCGTACAAATGCCGATTGCATTTTGTGTATTCTTGCATCGTGTAACAGACATATACTAGACATAGAGAATACCCCTAGTATATGCAAACTGTGAAAGAACACAAAAATCTCATATAAAATTATTGGTTCCACAAAATTGTGAAAAGATAACCAAAGTGAGAATAAAAATAACATCAAAATGTGCACTAGACCGTATCACAAAACCTAACCTATATTTGACCCCACCTCAATCGTTAGACATTTAAAAGACATTTTTAAAAAAAAATGTTTTTTTTAAATGGTCCCTATGGTGCTTTTTTCGTTTTTTTGTTATATCTTCAGTGATCTGATCTGATCTTCAGATATCTTGATTTTTTAACAATTTTTCAGATTTTTTTTTCTCGAATCTTTTTTTTTGCGAATATTCACTCACCTTAATTCAGTTCCTACTATATTATGAAATTCTAAAAATGTCAAATAATTAAAGCTCACAAAAAAACTATTAAAACCATGGAAACAAATGATATCGATAAAATTTTTTTTTGGCGCAGTTCCGACCCATTTTATCCCAAAAATAGCGCTTTGAAAATGTTCGGCACCTCATACTCGACTTTTTATTAATTTTCTAAATCTTTACGGGATTCAAGCTGGCTGTAGCGCTCGTAACTGTCAAGCTTCGAGGAAATGTGCCCCAAACAGTTTTCGTCAGTGACTGCTGTGGCCGACTTGTGCACAATTTAGACGTAACGCTCGGTGTTTTGCGAGTGACAAGGATAATCTGTTAAAACCTATAACATGGTAAATACGATTTGATATATGACGTCAATATTATTTCATTTATTTCATAAAATTAATGTATTCTATAATGCTCACCTGGAATTTTAATAATGTCATCCGAGTACTGCAGATTAGTCAACTGCTCTTGAGTAAAAAACTGAAGACATGGTGGCTCAGTGATCTGAAATTTGGTCCAATCGATCATTTCAGTGTATGTTGTGCTGCTGTATTGGATAAAGAGCTGGTGGTTGGGTCCACGAAATTGCCGAATACGACCTGTTAGGTTTGAGCGGGCTTCCAAAATGTTGCTATATTCATCTGCATGCACCGATGCATCCGGATCAATAATCATCGACAGTCTATTGATCCGTCTATTGATGCATATTTTGCAAATTGCATTTTTTATGCACGCACTTTTGTATTACGACTTGATAAGCGATCGAAGATGTTTGTTGTTGCTGCTGTAACAATAGTGCAAGTGAAGCTAAGCAATGCTGTTTGCTGTGGCATGTGCAGCGGGTTGGCAAGAAACAAATATAATAAAACGCACGCTTTTGCAATAGCTTATTGTTTTTAATATTGGTTAAACTCCAGTTAACAAGTCGTACATGAAAGGGAGGTTTTATTATCTACATTAAGAAGTTAGAGTTAATAAAATTACATTTCAATCATATTTTACATACTTATTTGTTTCAATCCTAGGCAGCGTTCGTGTAATGAAAAAACGACAATAAATTTAAAAATTTGGACGAACGCCTTCGTTTAAATCTAGGGATGTGTTGAATTTACTTCACATTTATTAACAGGGATGCTACGCAAATTAATTTATAAAAGTAATACGGGTATTCATGTTTTATTTAGATTGGGTCCGCAACTTTCCGGCCCCCGTGAATCGCAGTTTCGAACCTAGATTCACTTCTTACGTCTAAAACCGCTAGTTTTGATTCTGGTCTGCGGAGGGTTCCAGTAGATGTCTTAACCATGGCTGATCTGACCTGGCCATCAGGTGAAATAAACACTTGTAAAACTCGACCTCGTTTCCACTCTCCGCGACTTTCGTTTCGGCGCAAATGATTACTATGTCGTCGACTTGCAGTGGTTGAGTTCTTTGATACCACTTTGTACGACGTGTGAGTGTAGGTAGGAACTCCAAAACCCACCTTTTCCAAAATGTTTGTTTTAGCTGCTGCAATATATGCCACTGCTTTCGAAGGCACACATTCTCGTCGACTGCCGGAGTTTGAACATAATTTGGACCACCTATCAGAAAATGGTTAGGTGTCAAAGGCTCTGCTTCACTATTTTCTATAGGTAAATGCGTTAGCGGTCGTGAATTCACCAAATTCTCTGCTTCTATAAGAAGGCTCTGAAGTGTTTCCACTTGTGGCGCTCTTTCCTTAAGTGTAAACGACAACACATTTTTGACGCATCGTACCATCCGCTCCCATACTCCTCCTGCAGATGGGTTTCCAGGTGTATTGAAAATCCACTCAATCCCCTGCCGTGTACACTCCGCTCCGAGGCCCTTCGTCGTGATGATCCATTCCAAATTACTCGCTCCTATGAAGTTAGTGCCACAATCACTCCTCAATCTTACAGGCACACCTCTACGGTTAATAAAATTACGCAAGCATAATATTACAGCATCGGTCGATAAGTCTCTGGCCAGCTCAAGATGTATTGCTCTTACGGACAAACAGGTAAAGAGCGCCACCCATTTCTTCTCGTGGCGCCGTCCAATAGAAACTTGCACAGGTCCAAAATAGTCGACTCCAGTGTATGAAAATGGTCGCACATACGGAGTTAGGCGATCCATTGGTAGCTGCCCCATTAAAGGTGTCTCTGGTTCGGCTGATCTATTTTTGCACTCTTGACAATTTTGCTTCGCTGCTCTGACAAGCTTACGTATATTGACGATCCAAAATTTAGCTCTAATTGCTGAAACAATAGACTCTTGATTTATATGTTTATATTTCTCATGATAATGTTTAATAATTAGGAGTGTCAATATATGATCGGGTGGTAATATTATTGGCCTCCTGGCTGACGCCGGTATACACGCAGCGTTGTCTAAGCGCCCACCTAATCGAATGATCTTATCGTAATCTAAGACTGGAGTTAAATTAAAAATGGAGCTTGTCTTGCTAAGTGTTTTGTTCGTCAGCAAAAGCTGCATTTCTGTTGGCCATACTTCCTTTTGAGCTATTTTGCAAATCGAGATTTTAGCCTGACTTACCTCGTTCGCAGTTAATAAATTTGATGTCATCACATTTTGTTTGTTTTTCTTCTTCATTTTGAAGTTCACAATTGCTCGTTGAACCCAAGCTACGACCCTCAGCAATTTTTCATAGTTAGAATATTTATCAAAAGGAATTACCTCGTCGCTGATGTCCATATGATACACGACCTTTTTTCGTTTCTCTTCTGTTATCTCGTTATTGTCAGTTTGTTCCGGTACTTTTGGCCAACATTTTTCTGGCTCGTTAAGAAATGAAGAACCAGAAATCCATTTTATATTGGTTGAAAATTCTGTAAATATTTTAGGTCTCGTAGCATCGTCGGCTGGGTTCTGAGAACCAGGCACCCATCTCCACTGGTTGACATCGGACAAATCGAGTACCTCAGCGATCCTGTGAGCGACGAACTGTTTATATTGGCGAGTATCTGATCTGATCCAGTGAATAACGGTCCTTGAGTCAAACCAGAAAAATGCTTCATTTGGTCTAACATCATGACTGCCAACAATTGCTTCCTTTAGTCGTACTCCAAGTACAGCTGCCTGTAATTCCAATCTCGGAATAGAAATAACCTTAATCGGACTGCATCGTGACTTTCCTGCTACAAATACTACGTTTATCTCATTATTGAAACATATGCGCCAATATGCTACTGCTGAGTAAGCCACTTCGCTTGCATCCACAAATGTATGGAGTTGAATATTAGCCATCGGGTTTGTAAAATTCAAATTGTAGCACCTCGGAATTTTGAAATTTTGTACTAAAGTCAGCTCCTTATACCACTGGAACCATTTCTTGTAGACATCATCCGGAATCTCATCATTCCAGTCGGTATTTAGACGCCATAAATCTTGCAAAATTAATTTGGACTTTATAACAATACTTGCCAAAAAACCAAAAGGGTCGAATATTGACATTGTCATGCTCAATACTTCTCTCTTGGTGGGCCTTCTTATTCCCTCCAAGACAGCTTTCGGAACCTTTGAAAATTTCAGGAGGAAGCAGAAATTATCATCGCTTGAGTTCCAAAATAATCCAAGAATTTTATCCGTGGTTGATTCCTTGTTGTCAAAATTGGTTAGAATCGGCTTGCATGATGGAGCCATACCTGGCATTGCTTGCAAAAATTCAGTGCAATTCGATATAAATCCCCTTAGCTCAAAGCCAGCATTTCCGTGAATTTGAATAACATTGTTTGTTGTTTTTATAGCCTCATCAGGTGTATCAAAACTATCGACGTAGTCGTCTACATAATGCGAATCTACAATGGCTTTGACCGCTTTCGGATATTCTTGAATAAATTGACTGGCATTTAAATTTTTTACGTACTGGGCGCAGCATGGGGAGCTAACGGATCCAAAGATCATTGCCTGCATTACGTAGACATCTGGCGGCCTGGTGCTGTCTCCATCCCTCCACAAGAATCTTTGCGCGTTTTGATCGGCCTTCCTTATGTTCACTCGATGAAACATTTCACGAATGTCAGCACAAACCCCTATTTTGGCTTGCCGAAACTTAAATAAAGTTGAAAGTAGTGGTTTCGGTTGGTACGCATCTGGGCCCTTTAACAACATCAAATTAAGTGACTGACCGTTCACTTGGGCAGCCGCGTCAAAAACTAATCTTAATTTGTTACCTTTATTTACATTACAAACAGTGAAATGCGGTAAGTGCCACGTTCGCTTATCTATACGAGCGGCTTCGTCAGGTAATAATTTTCGAGCATAATTTTTATTTATATATTCATTTATTTTATTAATGTACCACTCAGCGTATTCTTCATTCGATGACATTTTATTTTCTACTTTTTCGAGGCGTTTCAGGGCCATAGAGTAGCTCTCCTGAAATTCGATATCGTCACACTTCCATAGTAAGCCTGTTTCATACTGCGTACCAGCTTTCGTAGTTGTTTCTTTCAAAATTTGCTCTGCTCTTATGTCATTGTCGGATAACGCAGGACAACAGGTCTTCATACCGAACGACTCTAAAGAAAAATATTCAGCAACTTCTCTATGTAAATTATCAAGAACTGCTTGTGAATCTACGTGACAAACAACAACATCATTATTGTTCTCCTCATTGGAACCAAAAAGCGTCCATCCCAATTTTGAACAATGTGCAGCGAAACCTTCATCAAAATTTATAATTTTATGTGGACGAATAAAATTTGTATGTGGCATTCCCATCAACATTTGAGGCATGGTATCAAAATAATCTTTAATTGGAATGTTATTGAGCTCATCATACTGTTCTTTAAAATCTTTCAATTTCATTGTCTGCATTGGCAAGAAAAGCTTTTTTACCGTGTGCACATTTTTCATTTGAAATGGTGCGGCGTCCTTAAAATCTCCGGCTATTTCAAAACTCACTTTTTGTGAAATTTCAATCGTTGTTTGATTTCCAAACCATTTTAAGGAAAGTCTCTCAGTTGTGCCTTTTACGCCAATTTTCCTTGCCACACTTTCATCAATTAATGATATTTTTGCTCCATCATCTATGAATGCAATTACGTTGCAACTTCCCTTTGGTCCCTTTAAATGGACGGGTAAATATTTCAAAAGTGTTTGCTTATTAAAAACTTTTTCTTTAGTTGCTCTGGCAGGAGCGCTAGACTCGACAATAGCTGAGACACTTGACGAAAGTTCCTTAGCAGGAGCATCGCTTTTGTTATTATTTTTAAAAGATTCTTCAACTTGACTATGAAGCAGGCGATTGTGACACTTGCGACAATTAGCAATACCACACTCTCGACGACGAGGACAACATTGAGTGGTATGACCAGCAAATAAGCAACAAAAACATAAGACTCCCTTTTTTACCACGTTCCAACGTGCTGAAACGCTCATATTTTTAAACTGAGTACACTGATAAATTTGGTGGTCACCTTTGCAAACAAAATCTGTTTTTGGCTTTTAGCTTTCTTTTCAGTTGATACAGTATGGGCATATTTCGAAGTTGTTGGCATCTCAAATGCCATTGCAACGTATGTGGCAACCTGATGCAACCACCTGGTAAAGTCTTGAACATTTGGATAGTGAGGCATGATGGCAAAAGTATATCTTGCCCATTCTTCCTTTTTATTGCAAGGCAACTTGCTAACCAGTTCGTCCAATAAGGTTGGGTTAGCAAGATGAGGCGCTGCACCTGCGCTTTCCAGAAACGCGGTCAAGTTGGACACCATAGTACTAAAATTTACTATTTCACCAATTCTGGATTCGGGAATGGCTGGAAAGTCCCGGGCTTTGGCAATTTGGCTTCTTATTAAAATTTCTGGGCGTCCATAAAGAAATTTTAATGCTTGCATTACTGCATCCACATTGTTTGGATGTATTAGCAAGGCTTCAACTTTGGCACGTGCACTTCCTTTAAGTGCTTTCTGCAATCTCAACAAATTTTCTAAGTTTGTGTATTTGTAGGCGGCGGTAGTTTCAGAGTAAGCCACGGCAAACATAGGCCACTGCTCTGGCAGTCCCGTGAACTCTGGTAAATCTTGAAACTTTCGATTGGAGTGGTTATATGTCGGCGGCAAAAATGTCGGTATTAAATTATAATTAATGTTATTTACAGGCTGTGTCATTGACACCGAGCTCGGCGGGCCATAAGGCAACGAATGTGAAAAATTATTATCATATGAAACTGGTGCAGAAAAATTAGAATTATACATACTTGTTGGATACATTGTGGCGTTCTGAGCAAAATTGTCTCCGCGAATATTAGTCGCAGAGTTTAAATGTGTATGTGCTGACTTAGTAGCTACGATTGGCGATCCATTTGAAAGAGTGACAACAGAATCCTTTGGCGTGTTGTTCTTAAGAGCGAAAACATTTGTGTGTGCGACGGCGGCATGTATGTCGTGAGCATGAGTAGCACTTGTAAAGGGCAAAGCGGAATATGCGACGGCGGCGTGTATATCGTTGGCATACAGAGCACCTGTGGTAGGCGCAGCGGCGTGTATGTCGTTGGCATACGAAGTACCTGTGGTAGGCGCAGCAGAGTATAGGACGGCTGCGTGTAAGTCGTTGTTATACGAAGCACCTGTGGTAGGCGCAGCGGAGCATACAACGGCGGCGTTGGAAAGAGCTACATTACTTTCCTTCCTTTGGTTGACCAACTGCAATAATGCTTGCTTTTCCTTCTCAGAAGCATCAATGTTGGCCTTCAACCTTTCAATTTGCTTTTTCAACTCAGCAATTGCTAAGTTTTCCGTGACAGTTCTGTCAAGAGCTTCGTCGGTAGACTCCTCGCCATTGGAGCTGGGTGATCGGTCGGAAGGCATCCTGCAATTATAATCTTCCAAACTCTTTGGTGGGATTCCTTTATTCGATCGGCTACTGCGTCTTGGCATTGGATGGCAAATAAATAATAAAAAATGTTTGCTGCGGCATGTGCAGCGGGTTGGCAAGACACAAATATAATAAAACGCACGCTTTTGCAATAGCTTATTGTTTTTAATATTGGTTAAACTCCAGTTAACAAGTCGTACATGAAAGGTAGGTTTTATTATCTACATTAAGAAGTTAGAGTTAATAAAATTACATTTCAATCATATTTAACATACTTATTTGTTTCAATCCTAGGCAGCGTTCGTGTAATGAAAAAACGACAATAAATTTAAAAATTTGGACGAACGCCTTCGTTTAAATCTAGGGTTGTTTTGAATTTACTTCACATTTATTAACAGGGATGCTACGCAAATTAATTTATAAAAGTAATACGGGTATGCATGTTTTATTTAGATTGGGTCCGCAACAAATGCGATGAGAAGTTGTATGTTGTTGTTGTTGAAACGGTGATTTAATTTGTTTGTCCATGCATGGAATCGATGACGAAGTGCTGAAGGTGGTGGTGGTGGTGCTAGTGTCAAGCGTAGAAAAAGTTTACCGAAAAGTGGTGTGAATTAATTGTTGGTACAATTATAAAGAGCCTTTGAAGGCAACAACAAAAAATACTTGCAGGTGCAGCTGAATGCTAAAACAAAAATATGATGCGATGACAACAACAACGACTGCTTGGAAAAACACGTTGTTTTTGTTTGACTGGCATAACCTCAAAGAAAAATGTTCATATTTATTAATAAAAATTGCGACAGTTTTCTTAAGGTCTCGAACAAGGGCTCTACATAATACATTGGCTGTGATTTTATAAAAATGTTTGCGATTGAAAAAACAAAGTTTTTTTTTACTAATAAAAAGTCGAGTATGAGGTGACGAACATTTTCAAAGTGTTATTTTTGGGATAAAATTGGTCGGAACTTCACCAAAAATAAATTTTATCGATATCATTTGTTCGCATTGTCTAAATATTTTTTATGAGCTTTAATTATTTGACATTTTAAGAATTTCATTATATAGTAGGAACAGATATGGTGGGTGAATATTCGAAAAAATTAAAAAAAAATCAAAAAAAAAATATTCTAGAAAAAAATATCAGAAAAAATTTACAAAAAATCTATAAGCACACCTATAAAAAAAGAATCGGACAAGAAACACCGAAGATATAACAAAAAAACGAAAATGCACCATAGGGACCATTGAAAAATTTTTTTGAAAATGTCTTTTAAATGTCTTACGATTGAGGCGGGGTCAAATATAGGTTTACTTTTCTGCCATACAAGGTGATACGGCCTACTGCACGTTCTTGGGTGTATGCAAACTTCCTTACCAAGTTTCATCCAGTTATCTAAACTCCTTCTTCTGCTAATGTTCCTGACTTGTTCAGGTGTAGGGTATAAAAAGTGTCAATTTCAAACTATTAAAACTTACTAAGATGTCAATTTTTAAAATGTCAACTGTTTTTGTCTCTTCTACCATGATCTTCTTAAAATATCTTATAATTTTGGAAAAATTTTAAAATTGTCTTACCGTGTTTTTTAATTGTATAGACGAGCAGAAAAAGCCCCACAACAACAACAATAAAAATTATACAAATGCATAACTTTACAAATTTGTGTATCACATTTCGATTAACCCCACGCCAGACTTGATTTTGATATCTTTATTTTCTTTTTTTTTTAATATAATTAGGCCTATTCGGCACAATCTGTTATGAAAAAATTCTGTTATGATTTCCCATACAAGTTTTTGAGCTGCCAACAAGTTTTTGAGCTGTTACGAGACCAAAATTCGTATTCTGCACAACAATCTTTTATGAATTTTTCGAACTGTCAAAAAATCTTTTACAAAACCTTAAATTGGTATTCGGCATGTCAAAATCTGCTATGAAATCTGTTATCAGTGATACATTTCAATATCTGTTATGAATGATACATACAGATACATTTTTCTGTCTTTTATCATAACAAATATTTAGAAAGTGAAAATTTTAGTGTGAAAAATGGATGTTTATTTAAGAATTTCAATAAGAATGGCTCAAAAAAGGAGGCAAATGTAAGATATAATTAATAAATATGTGTGTGTATTTTAAAGCCAAGTTTTAAATAGAAGAAACCATCGGGCCACTTTGCTGGAGTTACGCCTAAATAGCAAACCGTTCGATCTTCCTGACGTGCGTTTTATGCAGCTGTTTAGGCTGGACAAAGCGAATGTGCGCTTGTTAAAGGACAAATTGGAACGTTTTGTGGTTGCTCTTCATATTCCTTTTGAAATTCAGGTCGGTATTTACAAAGTGAAAATATTTGGTCTTAAGCTCTTATTCCTTATAGTTACTAGCAACACTGCATTTTTACGGATATGGATCCTACCAAGCATCAGTAGGAAGCAACAACATTTTTGGTTTGTCTCAACCAAGCACATCAAGACCGATAGAAATGGTAACAAACCTAATAAATACGCACCTGGTAAACGAGGCAATACAGTTTCCAAGTGGTGCACTTGATACAGCCGAAAAAAAAAGAAGGTAAAAAGTAAAAAAATGTAAAACTTAAGTAGTTATCAAACAAATTTTAGTTTTTTTCTCAAATTTAATATGAAAAATATTATTGGAGTTATCGACGGTACTCACATACCCATTGTTGCTCCACTTGAAAACGATATTGAGGCGCCTGGACATATGTACGTGAACAGAAAAGGCTATCACAGCTTAAACGTTTTGGCAATAACAGATGCCAATATGAAAGTTTTTTTTGCTGACGCTCGATTTCCAGGTTCGGTTCACGATTCTGCCATATGGATGGTTTCACCAGTCCGACGATTTTTGAGAAATCGTTTTACAACTGCTGAAAACCAAAACGCCCATATACTTGGTAAGTTAGTTAATAATTTATTTTAAAGAAATAATAATGTTTAATTAAATCTAAGATAAATACTTCATAGTTAAAATATTTCCTCTTATTTAAATTTTTGAAAGATTCTGGATTTCCGTTGGAACCATGGCTTCTAACACCAATAAATAACCCCCCTCAAGAAACACTTCAATTCGCATTTAACAACCGCTTCTTATCCACTAGGAACTCTGTAGAAAGAGCTTTTGGTGTTATTAAAAGCCGATTAAAATGCTTGTCTCGTCAAAGAGTATTGCATTACGCACCCGAAAAAGCTGCAAACATTGTATATGCTGTTTTTTGTCTGAACAACATGTGTACAATGAAATCTTCAATGAAAAATACAATGAAATCTTCAATGAAGATTTTATGGAGGATGAACAATCAGCAGATGCAGAAAATGATATCGCTAATGAGGGAAACCAAAGCAACATAAACTATTGGCACAATGTGGGATCAAGAGTTCGCGATCGATATGTTATAAATACTGGTAATTAATAATTTACAGATTTATTTTATATTTATTACATGTAATTATTTTTAGATTTTTAAACGAAACCAGCATTGTGAGAATTGGATAAATTCAAAATACATACTCTGTGACTAACTTACTTATTCAGGTGGTCGTAACAACCCGTGTCCGGGTTTCAGCTAACCTCATCAACTCTCGCCAGGCGCCTCTGCTTTGCGCGCGCCTTCTCCAATCGGATACACCAAGTGCGGTTAGGGCTTCCTCAGCCTGGTCCATCCATCGGAGGCATGGTCTCCCTCGTCGTCGTTGACCAGCGACTCTCGCCTCGAGCACCTTTTTCGCTGGAGCTTCGTCGTTCATACGATGGACATGACCCAGCCAGCGTAGTCGCTGCACAATAATACGCCGAACTACGTCAATGTCTTCGTAGAGCTCATACAGCTCGTGGTTCATTCGGATGCAATAGTCATCGCCGACTCGAACAGGACCGAAGATTTTGCGAAGAACTTTTCTCTCGAACACCCCCAGAGTGGCTGCGTCAGTTTGCGAAACTACCTATGCCTCAGCGCCATAAAGCAGCACAGGTAGAACGAGCGTCTTGTAGAGTGTTAGTTTTGTCGATCGAGAGAGGGCTCTGGAACTTAGTTGATTACTGAGCCCGTAGTAGCACCTATTAGCAGTTATTGTTCTTCGCTTTATCTCCAGGCTGATTTCGTTGTTAGTATTAATGGCGGTGCCAAGGTAAACGAACTCCTTGACTACTTCAAAGTTATAGCTGCCGGATGAAACATGGGAGTCTAAACGCCACGCTGCCTTGTTTGTAGATAGCATATACTTTGTTTTACCCTCATTTATCGTCAAACCCACTTTGGCTGATCTGCCGACAATATCAATATCATCAGCGTACGCAAGGAGCTGGACACCTTTATAGCAAATGGTGCCATTACGATGCACACCGGCCTTTCGTACGATCCCCTCCATGATGATGTTAAAGAGATCACAAGACAGTAAATCGCCTTGCCTGAAACCTCTTTCGGTATTGAAGGTTTCGGAGAGGACATTTTCTACCTTGACGGAGCTGCGTGTGTTGCTCAACGTCATTCTGCAAAGTCTAATCAACTTTGCGGGTATACCGAACTCAGATATTGTTGCGTATAGGCAATCCCTTCTCCGGCTATCGAACGCAGCTTTAAAATCGACAAAGAGGTGGTGTGTGTCAATTTGATTTTCGTGGGTTTTATCCAGGATTTGTCGTATCGTGAAAATCTGGTCTATGGTGGACTTACCAGGTCGAAAGCCACACTGATAAGGTCCAATCAGTGTTTTTGTAATCGGCTTCAATCTTTCACACAGTACGCTTGAGAGAACCTTATATGCGATGAAAATAAGACTGATACCTCTATAACTTGCGCAGATTGCTGGGTCTCCTTTCTTAAGAATAGGGCACAGTTCGCTGAGGTTCCAATCGTCGGGCATGCTTTCTTCTAGCCATATTTTGCTGATGAGCTGATGCATGCGCCTTATCAATTCATCGCCGCCGGTTTTAAACAATTCAGCTGACAGGCCGTCAGCACCCGCTGCTTTGTTGTTTTTGAGTCGTTGGATAGCAACTCGAACCTCTTCATGGCTAGGTGGTGATACTTCCACTCCGTCATCGTTGATTGGTGGCTCTGAACTGCGCTCTCCATGGGCGGCATTTGTGGAGTCGTCGCCAGTAAGTAAATCGGAGAAGTGGTGTCTCCACAATCTAAGCACACACTGTGTATCCGTATTCAGATCTCCATTTTCGTCTCTACAAGTGGATGCTCCGGGCTTGAAACCTTGGGTTAGACGCTTAACCTGTTGATAGAATTTTCGTGCATCCTTCTTGCCCTGGTATACCTCTAGTTCCTCACGCTCACGCTTTTGCTGCTCTCTTTTCTTGCGACTGAAAAGGCGCCTCTCTTCCTTCCTCTTTTCGCGGTAGTTTTCTCGAAACCAATGACTTCTTCGGCGGCAGCGCGCATGGAGTGGGATATATACGCCCAAAGTCCACCGGCGTCGTCGGGTCCAGAGGTTGGTTGGTTGAGCTTAACCGAGAGTTGAGCGGAGAAGGCTTCGGCAGTCCAATGTAACTGCAGCTTAGCGACATCTAGCTTTCGTTGCATTCCTGTGCGTTTCTTCTTCGCATTGCATAATCGCATACGGATCTTGGATGCAACAAGATAATGGTCGGAGTCAGTGTTGACCCCCCGAAATGTACGCACATCTAGAACACTAGAGGCATGCCTTCCGTCGATTACAACATGATCAATTTGGTTTCGCGTTTACTGTACTGTGTACTGATTTGAACCGGGAAACGACGAATCCACATCCGAATTCGCGCCTCTCCGCATGGCAGCTGTAGTAGATATCGCAGTGTGCTTGTTTAGAGCAGCCTTGCCCTTTCCATCGCATTTCCGGTGATTCCATCGATGGCAGTGATGTCAGCCTTTATTGTTTTGAAGGCTTCCGCCAGTTGGATAATGGCACCTTCCCTATAATAAAGGGTCCGGACATTCCAGGTGCATACCCGAAAATCATTATCCGTTTTTCGTTTGCGATGGTCGTCAACGTAATTGGGGTTCTTATTCGAGGCTGGTTTAGTTTTCATTGGGCAGTAGTAATGTGGCGGGACCCAAACCCTGTGCACATTCCATGTTTAAGGTCTATGGAGCGACCCGCCGCTCAAATTAGCCGTCAAACAGGGAACACCAGGGAACACCGCGTGGAGGTTTGAGTCGACTTGGGACGATTTCGACATGGATAATGCTGGCCTCGCCAGGTTGAGGTGGTCAGACACGTTGCCATGTGAAGGTTCGCGCCTTGTCCCCCTTACTCTGTGACGGGCATATTAAAACCAGTGCATATTTTGGTCCAACCGTAAAAAAACAAAATAAAAAATAATCGGGTTTTTGCTCAAAATTGTAAAAGTCAAAAGTTTACTAAATGGTGTGTTTTTATTTCAAAATTAGATAAAATTAAAAAAAATTCATTGAGTTAAAATAAAAAAAAAAAAAAATTAACTAAAATAAAAAATTCATTTAATTAAAATAAAAAAAATCAGGTACTATTAAAAAAACAGAACTATTTCATCTGATGAGGACGAATGACCCTCCGCTTTAATATCGAATAAATTTAAAAATCACTAAGAGAAATTTAGGGAAATTGAGTTAGTACACAATAATTCCTTAATGCAGCTGCCATTTGGGAGGCAGCTAAATTGTCAATGGCCACGTCCAGCCTGCTGACAATTGCGCCCGCTTGTACCTGCCTGTTCGCCTCGCTGGTTCCCATAGCAGCTACTAATGCCATTTGGGAGGCAGCTAAATTGTCAATGGCCACGTCCAGCCTGCTGACAATTGCGCCCGCTTGTACCTGCCTGTTCGCCTCGCTGGTCTCCAGCATAAAATTGAATTAATTATCTTTTACAAAATAATTTTAAATTAAATAATAAAAGACACCAGCTGCCACTTATTTGCAAAGTTTTCAGACGAATGAAATTTTTTATGGGATGGAAAATAACGATTATTTTTTAATTTTTAGTTCAAATATCATGTATAAAATGTTATTGTAAAATAATTTTAAATGCACCAATATGACGCTGTGGAGTCAGAGATCACGTTTTTTTACATAATTTTTTTCCTGATTTTTAAAATAGATATCTCCTTAAATCAATTATTTTTCACCGATATTTTTCGATTAATAAAAAAATTATTTTTTCATGATTATTTTTTCGTTCAGAAATAAAAATAATTGTTGAACGATATTTTTTCAGTCAAAAGTAAATGTTTTTTTTATCGTTATTTTTTCAATCAAAAGTAGAAATTATTTTTTGATCGTTATTTTTCCGATCAGGAATAAAAGCTGTTTTTTATCGATATTTTTTAGATCAGAAATAAAACCCAATCATTCTATATTTTTTCACCATAACGATCACAAATAATTTTTCTTTTTGATTAAAAAAATAGTGATCAGAAATTAATTTTATTTCTGATTGAAAAAATAACGATCAAAAAATAACTTTCATATCTGATCGAAAAAATAATGATCAGAAAATGATTTTTTTTATGATTGAAAAAATAATGACTAAAAAGTAAATTTTATTTCTGATTGGAAAAATAACGATCACAAATAATTTATATTTTTGATCGAAAAAATAACGACCCAAAAATGTTTTTTATTTCAGATCGAAAAAATAACGATTAAAAAATAAATTTTATTTCTGATTGAAAAAATTAAGATCACAAATAATTTTTATTTTTGACCGAAAAAATAACAATCAAAAAACAACTTTTATTTCTGATTGAAAAAATAACGACCAAAAAACAACTTTTATTTCTGATCGAAAAAAATAATGATCACAAATGATTTTTATTTCTGATCGAAAAAATAACGATTTAAAAGTAGATTTTATTTCTGATTGAAAAAATTAAGATTACAAATAGTTTTTATTTTTGACCGAAAAAATAACGATAAAAAAACAACTTTTATTTCTGATCAAAAAATAATTACTATCAAATGATTGATTGATAGTAAATGTTTCGCCGACAGAAATGTGAATGCCGCGGCTGTTATGGTGCAAGAAATTATCTTATATAAGCATCAAACCAAAAGACTACTCATGGTTTAATGGGACGTGCAGGATTGCAGTCAGGTCCAAAGAGGAAGCCTTTCAGAATTGGAGCTCTGATAAGAATGCCGATATGAAAAGACTTTGCATTGAGGCTAGGAATCGCTGTAATGCAATTTTAAAACGCGAAAAATTTCTTCACGAAACTCGCATCAGAGAACAAGTCCTTCTCTGCCCCAAAGGGAGCAAAAACTTTTGGTCATTTGTTAAATGAGTAAAGAATCAGAAGTCATCGACTATTCCAACTCTTTTAAAAGATGATCAAATCTTCACGGACTCGGCTGATAAAGCGAACCTGTTGGCCGGATTGTTTGCACATAACTCCACAATCCCAGTAAGCAATCAGCCACTACCTTTCGTTGAAAGAACGTCTTCTGTAATGCTGGAGATATATTTTCGTACGAGAGCAGTTAAAAAAGTCCTTGCAAACCTCAAAATAAATAAAGCCTCTGGTCCGGATGGCGTACCACCACTTGTGCTTAAAGCGTGTGCTTCTAGTCTGGCTCGGCCTTTGCGTAACCTGTTTAACATCTCCTACAGGACAGGAGTATTTCCATCGTGTTGGAAGGTCGTAAGGGTCCAGCCGGTACCAAAAAAGGGCGATGCCACGAACCCTGCAAACTACCGCCCCATATCGACATGCTCTTCGCTCGCCAAAGTTATGGAGAGCGTAATTAACTTCAACCTTATGAACTATCTGGAGCACAATGAATTGCTTAGTGACCGTCATTATGGTTTTCGTAGGGCCCGCTCTACTGGTAACCTTATGGCGTTCCCAACTGAAAAATGGAACCAATGCGTTCACTTATTCGGTGAGAGCAAAATTGCTGCTCTGGATATTTCTAAGACAATTGACCGAGTGTGGTATAAAGCGCTCGTGTCTAAACTAATTGCATATGGTGTCGGTGGTAACTTTGCTCTGTGTATCACGTGCTTTCTGATGAATCGAACGATCCATGTTGTAGTCGATGGCATATCGTCCAGAGAGCACGCTATCAACGCAGGTGTACCGCAGGGTTCAGTTCTATCGCCAACTTTGTTCCTGGTTTTTAACAACGACCTTCTGTCGTTGACTCACAACCCAATTCATTCGTTTGCGGATGACAGCAGCATTTGCCATTCATATTCATTTAAAAAACGCCCGAGCTCTTTGGAGATTGAGAGGAAGAGGCAACATATGAATGACACACTTAATAATGACTTAGAAAAAATCTCCGAGTGGGGTCTTGCTAATAGAGTAGAGTTTAAAGCAAGCGAGACCCAGTGTTGTCTGTTAACCCACAAGCGAATCAATTGCCCCTTAGCTCGCCTCAATATGAACGGTGTAGATCTTACGGAGTCAGATGCTCTTGACGTTCTAGGCATTTCAATACAAGCAGATCTTCGGTGGAATGATCATATTTTTGATGTGTCAAAAGAAGCAGCCAAGTGCCTTGGTTTTTTAAAATGTCGTAAGAAATTCTTCACTCCATCTGATCTTCGTTTGATTTATACCTCATATATTAGGCCGAAAATGGACCACAATTCGCACATTTCGGCAGGGCATTTGGGCAAGATCATATTTGGAGCTTCTGGACCGGATTCAAAGACGTGCGATATATTTGATAGGTGATGGAAATATTTCATCTTCTCTCAACTCTCTTGAGCATCGTCGCAATGTTGGTTGCCTAAGCCTTCTGTACAGGTACTACCATGGGAAGTGTTCAAGGGAGATACATGGCCTGACGCCACCAGCTCGTGTGCTTCCTAGGTCCACTCGGGCTGCTCTCCAAGCCCATCCCTTTACCATTGCAACTTTGCCCAATAGAACATCGCATTACCGAGATAATTCGTTCTTCGGTAGCTCAGTAAAATTGTGGAACAATCTCCCTCCGATCGTGTTTCACGGCAGTTTCAATCTGTGTAAATTTAAATCAAATCTTCAACCATACTACTCCATCTTTCCACCCTCCAACTAACTATCACCCGTCATCCGAATCAACACAATGCTTTCGCATTTATAGGGGGCATCCCCTGAGTGCTGGATAAGTCTAAAAAAAAAAAAAAAATAATCGTTATTTGCGGGCCCTGACTAAAACTTACCCAAGTTTTTTGGTGCACTTTTGCACGGCCTTTTTGTAGTTTGTGCACTACCACTGCAGCCCACATCTTGAACAATCTCCTCCACATCGGCAATCCTGCTACCTGAAAGCTCCTCAATTAAAACATTGGGATATAAATATCCACCAACTCCTCTCGTTCCGCCTCATTCGGGAAGTTGGAACAGCCCACTACTGCGACCTGCGAGTGCCCTTCAACCACGATTGCCCCCCAAAAGGCCATAGCTCTCTCCTCTAGCCGTTCGAGGCTATTCTTGGCTATTGGAGGTCTTTTTGAGTTCACTCTTCTCCGAGCGCAGTTTGTGTGCAATTGAGTATCTCCAATTATCGAACACCTGCAATTAAATTGTATTAAATTGAATTGCAGCAACTATGTATAATAAAAACAAAAACCTTACCGTCTTCCACTTGTCTGCCAGCCAACTCTTGACACAGCCCTTGCACTGATGCGTCGCAGTGTTTCCTCCTCGCCAGCACTAGGTTCCTTCCAAGTAGGAGCAATAAATCTCTTTTTGCTCCAATGAGACCTTCTTTTCGCGTTTTCCTACAAAAAATGTTAATCGATAAAATACAATTGCTTATTTAAACGATTACTTACTTTTTTCGCTCTGCATTCTGATTTATGTTTCTTTTTATGTGCACTAAGAATTTATTGACAGCAATCAGCTGTTTCATAACAGAAGTTAACAGAATTGTAATAGATTTTTGTTTTCGAAGATTGATAACAGGGTGCCATAAAAGTTCGAAATGCTGAATACCAATTTTAACAGATATTTTATGGCCGACATCTTTTATGATTCATAACAGAAAATGCGTAACAGAATAACAGAATTCACCGAATAGGCCCAAATACCGCTAAATTCGCCATTTCGTCCAGTGTGGACTATGGCGAGCGCTTTCACAAAATAACAGCTCCATTAGAGTCATGGTATGCTGGAAATAAAACGAATTCTTTACTCGTAGATCTATGTTGGAACTCAGTAGGAGAGGTCTACGATAATTAAGATATTTTATCAATAAATATTTAAAGCAAAAAGAAATCAGAACATTTATAAAAATACTTTTGTGTTTGTTTGTTCTTTATTAGCTTATTTACTGTTGATGATTAAGTTTATTATTTAAGAAGAACGTTCCATGGTTGAGAAGTGCTATTTTATGATTTGGGAAATACGATTTTTGGTAGAGGGAAGTACTATTTATTACTTTTATACATAAAACATAAGAGATCCTGGGAATCCATAAGGATCCCAGGATACCAATAGCGAAAAAAACTTTGCAGATATATTAATTGCTATTTTATATTGTGTGTATTAAAGCATTATTCGTCCATATCTCAACAGTTGACATCATATAATTGAAAAAAATTAATTTTTTATTAAGGAGGTCTATTGCTTGTTTAGGGTGGATCTACGGTGATTTTGCTGTGGGAAAACCCAATATGTTTTTTTATGGGTATGATTTTTTTCCAACACATTATATTACATTTCTCAATGGTTTGCAAAATATAGCTATGCTAAAATAAAATGTTTTTGAAAAACGTGAAAACAATGGTAAAAAGGGGGGTGTGGGGATAAAAGTATAAAAGAAAATTTTTTATCAATTCATAACAAAGATCCTTTCTTCAGGCAAAAATCACGTACCACTTTTAGTTTCGACGCTTCAGGTTGATTTCTCTAAAAATTTGTTGACCTTGAATCACGGTTTTCTCAAAATCCTGACGTGATGGAAAAATTTGGGTGCCAGATTCGTGATCAAGAGCTCGGGTATAATTGAGAACAGTTGTCGGTTTGTTACTCACATTTTGGCTGTCGCACTGTATAATTTAACTCGTTTTGCATCCAACAACAATTGAACACATTTTACTTCATCAAAACTTTATTTGAGAACTTGTTTTTCGATTAAACTTCATTAGCTCGATTTAACATATTTAAGGTCTCGGTCTAAGCATGGCATTGTCTACTTTTTGAAAAATTTTTTAAACATGATTATTTTTGAAGACAAAAATATTTATGATGATGAACTTTTTTCACCCTCATAGGTAAAAGCACCAAAATCCCAAAATTTAGATAAGAATACCGATTTCCAACTGAAAATGACTGAAAACCGTTTACTTCATCAAAACTTCATTAACTCGATTTAACATATTTAAGGGCTCGGTTTGAGCATGGCATTAGTCTACTTTTTGACAAAATTTTTAAACATGATTATTTTTGAAGACGACAATACATATGATGATGAGCTTTTTTCCACCCTCATAGGTAAAAGCACTAAAATCCCAAAATTAAGATAAGAATACCGATTTCCAACTGGAAATTACTGAAAACCGTTAAGTAGAATGGTCACATCTACTACTTCAAGTGTTTTTCCTAGACAAAAAAGTCTTATTTGCCCCTTACTATGATAAAAAGTCCCATTGACCAAAATTGTTTGCTTATAAGACTTTTTTCTTAGTATTTATGAATATTTTTGAATAATATGACTTCTTTTCTTTGTGTGTGTGTAATATTAGGCACAATCCTTGCGAGCACCTACAAGTTTGATCAACTTTAAGAAACAAAAGAATTGTTTGTGTATTTTGTATTGCTTAGTGCGGAATGCTGTGTGAGTGCACTTTAAAAACTGATTGAGAGATCACTATAATAAATGTTGTGAAATTTCACGCCATTTATTAACGATTTTGAAAAAATAGCACGCTATGCAGTGGGTTTTTTTTCAATTCTTTCAAATTTCAGCGTTCAATTCTTTCGAAATAGGTATACTTTCTCTATTTTCCACGCTATTTCAGCGTGTTGTTGCTCAGAGGTTCCAAAAATGCTAGAGCAGCGATATGTTACGCTATTGGAGCCGGTGTTATGCTCTCTCAGTAATGGTATTCAGCAGGGATGAAAAAGTAGGTACAATTGTACCTTTTTCCGACGTTCTTGTCCTGAAAGGTACATTCGGTACAATCGCTTCATTTTAGGTAAATTCCGCCTTTGGTTGAATTAATTTTCCACTAAGTATTCTAAAAATTCGGGGTTGTTATAGAAACCAAGTGCTCTTGGAATCAGAATTAAAACTTATAAATATTTCGCTTATGTGTAATGGACTATAATTTTTCAGTTTTATGCTCGAATCGGTTTTGGTGTGTCTTTTAGGTGCCACAGAAACCGATTTTATCCGATGACATGAGTGAAATATTTGTTGGTTTTAATTCTGATTCCAAGGGCACTTCGTTTCTACAACAATCCCGATTATTTTTTTTGTCTTTAAGAAGTAATAAATTTAACAACTACTGGCTGCACATCTCCCACTCTCTGCGTTCGGCTGCCGAAGAGGTTATTGGCTACCACCGTCCCCGCCGAAACCAGTGGCACGACCAACAGTGTCATGACGCCACTGCAGAGAAGTAGATACAATATGTTCGTTCTGGGGCAGGAGGTGCGGAGGCGCAAGCCGATAACGTCACTTAGTGCAAGTTTAGTGTATATCTTTGCTTTAAGCTTTTAAAAAATCGGCAAGTTTGGGGTATGCCTTTGCTTTAAGATTTTAAAATCGGCAAGTTTGGGGTATGTCTTTGCTTTATGCTATTAAAATCGGCAAGTTTGATGTATGTCTTTGCTTTTAAGCGTGATCATAATTGTATTTATTTCATTATCGGTAGTGGTAGTCTAGCGAGTTCTTATCAGTGTTCGCATGTTACGTTTTTTTCTCAACCCTCGAGTTCGTTATAGCAATGACTCAAATCCTGCTGGTTGACTTTAGCTGAAATGATATGACTTGCTTTATGAAAATATATATATTAATATGGGTTGAAGCAATTTAGGTACGGCGTAGGTTGAAGGGTTAAAAAATTTTTTGTTAATTTATCATAATGGTGCTAAGTATTAGATGCGTGTATTAGATTTGTATAAGTAGTTTGTGTATTAGATGACAACCATTAAAAAAATAGGCGTATATAAATATCTATTCGTCAGTTGGGGGACATCGCGGTTACAAGCCCCCGCTTAATAACCACCGGCCAAGTCACTTATACCCAGCAACTTCTCCGCCGCTGTATTTTATTTTAAGTAAAGGAAATACACCGCAACCAAGAAGAGTCAAGAAGTTTCTAGAAGCTTCAAGATACGAAAAAAAAAAAATAAGAAAACGTCGAGAACATTTTAGAAGCTGACAACATCACAATAAAATAAAAAAAGTGAAAGGTGTTAAAGTCAATAAAAAAGTTAAAGTCTCAAGCTTCATAGTAAGCGCACTCAAAAACAGCAAGTTCAAGTTGAGGCAGCACTGTAGAAGTTTAACATTTTTATAGTTACTTCTAAAATAAAAAAACAATTTTTTGTGGTCAAGTACAAGGATAAAAAAAGAAGATAAGAATTTAAGATTGATAAGTCAAACAAAAGTAATTTAATCTTCAGCTCTCAGAAGTTCTTTCTATCAACCACAAGTGCGCTTAAAGATAATTCTTAAAAGAGACACAAGTGAATTGTTTAAACGATCAATAAACATTCAATATCTAAATATATAAACAATTAGTGTAAAATACAATAAAAAGTGATTTAAAACAATTCGAAATCAATAAACAATCAATAAAGTAATTGATAAAAAAGGTCGTAGTTTTACAAACACAGTCATTAAATAAAAAATTTAAAATGGATCAATGTAAATGCAGCGAATGTGATTCCACTTTCGGCAGAAAGTCCGACTTGAATCGGCACATTCGGATAAAACATCAAGATCAGCAATAGCAACATTTTAAATGCGATACATGCAAAAAGTTTTTTTGCGAAAGGATAATTTAAAAAAACATCAGAGAAATCAACATGCGGCATCAACCTCAAAAGAAACGGCATCAACATCATCACCATCATCATCATCAAATGGGGTTCCAAGTCTTCGGGCTATTGTGGAGAAAACAATTCCATATCTCTATTGCAACAAGTGCAAAAAAGAGATAGTAACTAAGAATTGGGCTTATCACATCAGAACAAACGAACATAAGAGAAATAGCGGTGAAATAGTTGACGAGAACGAAACAAGAATCACCACAATATTTAATGAGTGGATAGAATCATTTATGATTAAGGATCATAAGGAGGGTTTATTGATTCCCGAAGAGTTTTTAACAAACATCAGAGATATAGTTTTAAAAACTCTTGCAGAAATTTTGGAAAAACACACCAACTTTAAATTTAATGTGGAATTGTTTTGTGAATACACCAAAATGAGTAAAGATGAGGCAACAATAGAACTCAAATCACATCAAACAAAAATGATTACGGTGCAACAGGCTACAAATTTGTATGAGATTGATGTTACAAAATGCCGTAATTTAATAGCAAAGATGTCAGAGTTCCAAGAACGTGATATTGGTTGGACACTCATAAGAACCTCTCATTTGGAAATAAACGTGAATCAATACAAACCAATTAAAGGTTCACAATATATTAAATTACCAAAACTACTAGGAGATAAAAAAGTTTGTATAAATGTGCAAAACAATGACGAATACTGCCTTAAAAGGGCAGTAATCTCAGCCTTATATGCTGTTAATTATAGCTCAAAAAGATGTTCCAGTTATAACATCATAGATATAGATGCAGTTGAAATAACGCTAGCCAACAGCATCACTCTCAATTTTGAAAGTCTTGTATTTCCAATGAAAGTGGAAGATGTAAAAATGTTCGAGGAAAATAATCCCGAAATAAGCATTAATGTCTTTGGATGCGACGAAGGCCTTAAACGTATCGTGGGGCCCTATTACTATACAAAAGAGGAGAAAAGCACTCATCTTAACCTACTTTTGCTAAAGGAAGGAGAAAAATTTCATTACATCTGGATTAAAAATATTTCAAGGTAAATATCATATTCATACATTTTTTTTTATTACTTGCTATATACATTTTTAATATTTAAATTATCTAAACATTTTTTTATTGTATTTACAGACTTTTATGATGTCAACTGACAAAACACCATAGAATGCATTTATGTAATGTCTGCTTGCAGTTTTTTGAATCCGAATACACATTGCAGCGTCATCGCAAGGAATGTAGCAGAATTGTTACCAAAGTGCCGGATGCAAAAAAAAGTAAAGTTTATTTTTAAAATTTTAAACATAAGTTAGATATACCGTCTGTTATATATGCAGATTTCGAGTGTTTCCTAATACCGGAAAACATACAGAACTCGGAATCTGTAAACTCTGTACAGAGACACAAGCCGTGTGCATTTAGTTATTATATTAAGTGTAGTTTTAATAATTCTTTAGATAAGTTTAGATTAAATACAGGTGAAAATGCTCCTCAAAAATTTATTACCTCATTAGTTTCCGATGCTAGAGAATTTTATAGTAATTATCTTAATAAAGTTATTTGAATGAATTTCCTCACCCTACTAGAATAAAATATTCAAAATAATAGTAGTGATTGCCATATATGCGAAAAACCGTTGGGAGTTGATAGAGTAACAGATCATTGTCATTTGACTGGAAAATATCGAGGCCCAGACCACAATGATTGTAATTTAAATTTAAATTTTGATTGAAATTCATTCCTATATTTTTCCACATTCTTTCTTCATATGATTGTCATTTATTCATTAAAGAACTTTCAACGATTCCCTGAAGAATAAACGTGGTACCAATTAACAAAGAAATATTTGTATCAGTTTCTAAACATATTAGGGGTATTCTCGCAGTCTTGCAACGTTGCAAAATTAGTAAAAATGTAAAGTTGCAACACTGAAAAATGCAACACTGAGAGAGCGCACTTAAAAATTGCAAATATCTTAAAAAATGCCGCGAACAGGTGAAAATAAAAAAATTTTGAATTTTCTTATTGAAAATGCTGCTTTTAATGTTATTCTGGAAGATGGTAATTATTTATAGCAATTTTTGTTCCCATAATTATCTATCAATCAATAATTGTATTGATTTTCCAGATGAGCGCTCTTATTGGAGAATATTAACAGAATTGGAAGAAGATATTCTTGTCACTCTGTCGACCCCATGTGGAATCTTTCACAATGTTCCCAAAACTTTGGAATGGAGATCGACGGTGCTTGCAGCGTTCGATGAAAATCGTTTTCGACGGATGTTACGTGTGACAAGAGATCAGTTTGGATTCTTACTATCATTAATCAGCAATATTCCACAATTTATCAACTCACACACGCAGCAGCAGCACCCTTTCGATCTTCAGCTGGGTATTGTTTTATATCGTCTTGGAGCATCTGGAGATAATGCGGCTATTCGGAAAATAGCCACAATATTTGGGGTTGGAGATGGGGAAACCATTTATAAAATAATGTTTAGAGTCTTTCAGTCTTTCTTGCGTCTCCAACCCAAATATATTTCATGGCCTGATCCCACCGAGAGGCACGATATTGTCAACAAAACATACCATGAATAGCCGCATTGTGTAGGATATATTGATGGAACTGAACTGAAGCTTGCCGAAGCGCCAGTGGTCAACCACACAGCATACTTTTCGAAAAGCCGCATATATTCGATTAAAGCGCAAGTCGTATGCGATTATCAGCTAAAGATACGTCATGTTTCAGTAGGCCATTTTGGAAGTGTCCATGATGCGCGCATATTTAGGACAAGTGCCTTTTCATCCAAAAAAAAACAGATTTTTTTTTCATCTAAGCAATGGACTGCAGGCGATTCTGCTTACCCTTTGCAAACCACCCTCATTACTCCATTCAGGTCGAACTCCCAAGAATTGAACTTGTTGAAACGCAAAGCTTTCAACTTACGACATAGCAGATTCCGAGTTAGAGTGGAACATTGCTTTGGCATTCTTAAAGAGCGTTTTGGTAGCCTTAAAGTATTAAGGATTCAATTAAAAGATGAAAAAAGTCACAACTTCTACTCACAGTGGTTTATGGTTTGCTGTATATTGCACATTTTACGTAGCCTCTCGTCTACCTTTGAGAATAACTTCAACAGCTTGACTCTGGAAGAAACACAAGCTGAGATCACTCCAGTCAACAATGGCCCAAGACCAATGGAAGCAACTGAAAAAAGACTAGCATTACACCGAATTATGTTTGATAATGATTAAAAAACAAATCCCATTTTTGTTGATATTTTATTCAGCATATTTTTTATCAATTTAAAAGACCTAAAAACAAATTCCATTTTTTTATATTTTATTTACCATATTTTTTATCAATTTTGTATTTGGCAACCCTCTCTTTCATCTCCATTTCAAATTTTTTAAGCTCAACTTCTTGTTCCTGCTTTTTTTCTTCACTTTGTATCTTTTTTATTTCTAATTCTATTCTCTTTTCATCTAAAGCTATTTTAATCTTTTGAATTTGATTTTCACTCTCCAATTTCTTTTTTTCGAATAAAATTCTCTCCTCTTGGATTTTCGCCAGCTGCGATATGGCTGATCTTGGCGTCTTTGTTTTTGGTGTGGTAGCTATCCGCGCAGGTGTTGGTGCTGGGGCGGTGGAAAATGGTGCGTCTGAAGGCGAAGTTGGTAGGAATTCTTCAGCAAGCAGTGGTGTTGATGCAGGAGCAGCTAAAGAAGGTTCTGGTGGTGCTGCTGGTGGTGGTGGTGACAAAGGCGAATCGGTACATAAAATTAGCGCGAGCTCCACAGTTCGCCTCCCGAAAATTTCCTTTAGCCTATTGTAGTGTGGACACAACTTCAGTACTTTTGCTGCAATAATTTATGTTATTATTGGTTTTTTACACTATATAAACATAACTTACCTTCGACATTTCCATTTCCGTCTTCCTCTAGCACTCCTGCCCCTGTTGATCCAAGCCAGTCATTGGTTTTTTTGAATTTGGTTATCAGGTGTCGCACCTTCCACCGCCCAAGGTCCCACGTTGCCTCCAGCTGCGTCTTTTCTATCAATTTCTTATAATATAATTGAGCTGTGGGATAATGTATCAAAAAATGAAAATTAAAAAGCTTAAATACTTAAATTTTCTTGAAATGCAGAACAACCCTCAAAATCAGGTTCCTCGTGTAATTATTCTATAATTGTCACAATCTCGCTCTCTTTCCACTTTTTGCTTGGTGTTGTTTTGCGCTTCTTTGCCAGCGTGTCCATTTTTAGCTGAAGAAATGTAAAAGTATTTATTTTAAAGTAAATTAAACCAAATTTTTGTGAAATACTTACGCTTGCGCTCACGAAATTAAATTAACAAATTTGAACAATCAGCTGAAGCACGGTTGCATCCCACACAAAACATGGATTTAAGTGTTGCACAAATAGCACGAATTGCAAAACTTTTTCCCTTATATTTTGTTGTTGTATCGTTGCACGGATTGCAAGATTCTGAAAATTTTGCAATTCTTGCACTTTGCAAGAATTGAACAAACTTTCTGTGTCGGGTGGACGATTCGAACCCGGGTTCTCTGGCGTAAGAGTCACACACTACCCACTACGCCACGGCAAAATATAATGAAAACTTGGATTTGAGCTATGTGGATAGGGATTCATTCATATATTCAATTAATACCGAAGATTTTTATAAAGATATAAAAAAAAAGAAAACGAAATGTCCACTTCAGCCCTTGAAAGGACTTTGACTGAGCTTCTTATGATCAATTGTGTTGTGTGTGATGTGAAATGTTTGCACACAAATGATCGAGAACTGGACCTACATGTTTTACGCCGACTCCGAACGGGTTATGTTCTCAAGAAGCTTTTCATGGCAATTTTTACTCTGAGGTTTGCCATTGTCTGCAGAGAGGTGACGGCCGAACAGAAAAATTAATTCAATTGAAAAACTTTCTGTGTCGGATGAAGGATTCGAACCTGGGTTCTCTGGCGTAAGAGTCACACACACTACCCACTACGCCACGGCCGTCACTGATATAATACCCGATATTAATTTGAAATTTGATACATCTGACTACAAACCTAACAATCCATATGGTATAGAACAAAAAAATAAAAAGGTATAAGTTTAATGAAAGATGAAAATAATGGGAAGATAATGAGAAAATTCATTGGACTAAGATCTAAAATGTATTCTATAAGTGTTGAGGGTGACAATGATATTAAAAAAGCAAAAGGTGTAAAAAAATCAGCATTAATAAATCTTAGTATTAACGATTATAAAAAATATTTATTTGATAAGAAAATTTATTATGATAAAATGTTTACTTTCAGATCTAAGATACATATTATATATACTCAAGAAATTCATCAAATAGTGTTAAGTTATTTAGATGACAAGCGATTTATTAAGAAAATATTGTCGACACCCTTGTATGGGGTCACTATACAAATAATTAAGAAAATATATTTTTTAATCAAAACTATTAAATAAATAAAAAATAATATATATATAAAAATAGTTTATAACTTCTTTATTTGTATATGGAAAAATTAATTGATAAAATATTTAAATTATTATCCTAATTTCGCTGGTTAGAGGTGAGTATTCAATTAAACGATCGTGAATTACCAAACAGTAGGCTGATGTGTTATCTGGAATTGGTTTGAGTGATTCGGTATCAAATTCAATTCGTATATCAATAGGTCCAACTTTAACTGCCTCATTTTGATGTGTTACATCAACAACAATTAGCGGATCAATAGCCTTAAATGTACTGACATCTAACAATGGTTGAGGTTCCCGCATATAATAACTTTGTTGAAATTTGGCATACATATCATATAGTACAGCATACTTTCCCATTTCAAAGCGACTATTTAAATCATCATAGGGATATGATTCAGAGTTAAGATATTCTTTTAAATTAGAGATATTACAATGATCGAATATATTTCCTTCCTCTTTACTTTTTTCTCTTTGTAGACCGATGATAAGAAATCTAGGTATTTCATTTTGCGGAGCTAGTTTTACATTCCATAAAACCTTTGTTCTCTTTGGTAGCATTGGATTTACATGACAGTCCCAACTTCGAAATGTCATTAATATAGGATTTTTGTTGTTAATTATTTTGTACATTTCCAAATATGCAAATTCCGATAGTTGTATGTGAGGCATTTTCCATGCTATATCTAATAAAGTAAATTTTAATTGATCTGTTGTATTATTAGGATGAAATGATCTCTCATTAGATGATGAACGTTAAAGGATAAGCTCATGCTTCGAATTTAATATTATTTTATTATAATCTTCAGCAAAACCCTGCAACATTTTTAACGGCACACAACAACTAAAATGAGATTTTTCCAATGTAAAGTTTTCATCAGGAACCCAACCAGCGCACAGTACTTTGTGTAGTGGACAAAAATCAAAATTTTTTGTCAAAAAAGTCATACAAAATGGGTATCATTGTAAAGGAAATATTCCAAATAAAAAGAATATAAATTTTCAGTTCAATAAAATAATGTTTGGAGACACTTCACCTGTTTATATTCGATACTTTTAAACATATTTTTTTTATAGTGAAATTCTTGTTTTTCGAGCACTTATGCAATTTATTTTTTGTTAAATAATTTTTTATGATATTAAATAAATTTTATTTAAAGTTAAAATATTGTACAAAAAATACTTTTTGTTATTAAGAAAAAAAAAATATAATTGAATTTTAAACAAATTTTCAAAAATTGATAAAACTTGGATAAAGTAAAAAATTTGTTTAACTTTATTAGAAAACAACTTCTATGTTCCGCTAATTTCCGCTTTGAGACTAACAAATATCGTAAGTATGATTTATTGTCTCTTAGAATCTGTAAAAAAATGTGCCCACTGTTACTCATTCTTTGAGATATCGTATTTTGAAAAATGGTCCAAAATTTCAATATCTCACAACTTTGCGAAAAATTGTTTTTGTTTTTTTGCTTTTATTTAAAATAAGCTAAGTCCTTTTTTAAGTTTTTTTTTATTATTACCGCAAATTTATTAAAGTATATCTACTTACTAAAACAAGGAATATAACGCTGAAAAAAAGATTTAATTCATTTTTTAAATAAGCCGAAGCATTTTTAAAATTTGTACGATACACATTAAAGAAGAGCTTTTAAGTTCATCAATATTTATGGGGCAGCAAATAACTTAAAAATAATAAAAACATATTTAATGAACTGTATTTTTTGGTTATAGGTTTTAAAGCTCTGCTATGGACTCTGCTATGGCTCTGAAGGACTGGAAATTACTTACAACTTTTTTTTTAACATAGTGTATACCTATGTATACTATTGTCAGCTATACTGTACCGTTTTGAACAAAATATTTTTCACAAAAGTAAAAGACGTGATTTGTAGTAAAAACGTCAATAATTGTAACGAATAACGATTTATTTAATAGTTGGATAAGTGCTGGTCCACGAGATAAACTATCTTTTCTCGTTTCTTATATTAAAGAAGAAAATTGGTGAAAGAACATTTGATAAAAATGAAGTTCAACAAAAAGTGCGCGTTTTTTGTTATAAAATTCAAGCAAGGTATAAGGAGTGCGGTTTCAGAAAAGACTTTTTTATTAATAAAAATTCTAATTGGCTATGTAACAAAATTTTCGAATTTCCACATCCTGATGATGTATGCAAACAAGTTTAAAGAAAATAAAAATTTTTTTAATCTAAACATTAAAAATTAATATCTATAATTTAGCAACCTATCACCAGTCGTGGAAGGCCTCAAAGGCAATTTCATTTGGCATCAGAGAAAACAAAGAAGAGGAGAGTTGCTGATTTAGTTGGTGAATATTCTGCAGAAGAATTAGATTTTGCATCCAAATTGGTCAAAACAAAGAGCAATTCTGAAAGTGAGCCTAAAAACAAAAATTGTTTGTCACTAAAGTTGGCATTAACGCTATATTTGGAACTAGACCTCTCTGCAGAAAAGTACAACTTGTTGCGACATACAATGAACAAATTGCATGACAATTGTTTTCGTAGTTTGTAGGCTTTACAAAACTTTAAAAAAACGTAATAGCTTCAGAAAATTCTACCGAAGTTTCTTTGAAACAGTTGATGCGTAAGACAGCAGAAAGCGTTTTGAGTTTATGTAAGCCTAATGAACTCCAAAACAAGGTCTGCAACGTTTATCTGCAAATGGGGTATGGATGGAAATTCTGGTCATATTCGGTATAAGCAAAGTTTTTCTTCAAGCGAGTCCACCGATGAGTTTATATTTTTTATTGCTTTTGCCCCAATAAAGTGAGTTACCTAAGTATAATTTTATATATAGTAATAAATATTTTGAATTACTTTAGATTAATTGACTCAACATCCAGAAATGAAATTTGAGTCAATGAAAAATGCTCTTCCACTCTTTTCTGTAGACCAGTGAAATTTGTCATGGTAAAAGAAAATAAAAATATCATTATTGGCGAAAATGCTGCTATGAAAAAACAGATAAATGAGTTAGAATGTGACATACTTGATCTTGACGGAAGACCCATTGAGGTCTCATATATTATGCACTGTACAATGATAGATGGTGCTATTGCAAATATTCTAACTGAAACCTATTCAACTAGTAGATATTTTATATGCAAGGCAAGTCCTACCGAAATGAATCGAATTGATTTGGTTAAAACTCCAAACATAAGATTTTTTGAATGTTTACTGCATATAGCCTATCGATTGCCATTTAAAAATTGGCAAGTCAGAGCAGAACATAAAACGATTTTTGCTGAAAACAAAACACGAATGCAAAAAGAGTTTAGAGAGAGATTGGGCCTGCTAGTGGATTATGTAAAAACAAGTTATACCACATACGATGGGAAAACGGCTAGAAAGTTTTTTTCAAACTATGAAGTGTCTGCGGAAATAACAGGACTTAACAAAGATCTTATATACAGCCTTGCATTAGTGTTAATGATTCTATCATGTAGTAAACTCATTAAAATTGAAGAATTTTGAAAGCTTCTGACAGATACGACAAACTTATATATAGAGTGCTACAATTGGTACTATATGCCTTGCCCTGTATACAAAGTTTTAGTACATGGATTCGAGGAAATAAAATGCTTTGATTTATCTATAGGTGACTATAATTTTAATTTTTTAGTTTAAAATAATAACTGTTCGATCTTAGATAAATTTTTTCACGATAATTCTCTGTTGCAGGCACTTTATCTGAAGAAGCTTTAGAAGCAAACCACAAATATGTGCGATATGCTCGTCTTAAACACACAAAAGAACTCAAGAGAAAATACAAATATAGATCTTATAACATATTTGCTGATCTCATCAGATCCTTTTTAATCTTCTCAAAGAAAAAATAAATATATCAAAAAAGTAATTGAGGAAGATCCTTATGTAAATATGTATATAAATAATGAAGACATTGAGGTAGATTAAAAAACACAATTTCACAAAAATCATGTAAATATAGATAAAAATAAATAATTATTAGAACAAATAAATATTTGCATATAAATGTTCAAAGCAAATAACTTTCAATAAGTAGGAAACGTCTGTGTATTAAAAATATATATGTAAGTACCAGCAAATTTTTGTGCAAAAAAACTCTTACAAAAATAGTTATAACTTTAAAACCACAAAACATATATCAAAAAATAATTTTGTTTTAAATAAGCTAAAACAAATATTTTGTGAAAATGTAATAAATTAACAATTTTTGAATGTTTAATATGTTCATAATTCCTTAAAACACTTAAACATTCATATTTTAAACCTTAATTTTAATATGTTACGAACCAAATTATTTAAATTTTTTGATATCAGTGACATCATATTATTGACCATACAAAATTTCATACAAATCGGACGACTCTTTCTATTTTTGTCCAACTTTTGTATGGGCTCAAATTACTGTGCAGCGTTTCTTAATGTATCACTTTCAACCACACTTAATGATGCAAAATTTTTCATGGTGAATGAAATTCCAAGATTGCGTGTACGATCAACTTCAAAATCATTAATTTCATATCGAATTTATCGATATGTAACAAAGTTATTTTTGAATTTTACTCCTGTTGTTACTACATCATTTCCTCCTTCCTTTTTTTACTATAGAACCATGAATGTAAATCATACTCTCACTTGGTAAGACAAAAAGGTCTTCGTTATTGTTGAAGGTCCTCAAATATGGAGAGTAACTATGATATTCCCTCTTTATAATGCTCTCATCATATATTGGTTTTTGCAGGACATTTAATACAGTGTTGCCACTTTTTAAAACCCAAACTCCTCAAAAATTCCTCAAATTTAAATAAAATTCCTCCAAAAAAAATTTTTTTAATGATATTTCAACTCTTTAACGCCCAAATGTTCTGATTTTTACCTTGGCTTTCAACCTCGTGTAACATGATGAAAAAAATGTAATAAAATTTTAAAAAGTTTTCGTCTCTCGAATGGGGTGCATAATACTTCAAAAAAATTTGCATTTTACCCCTCATTATTGCAGAAATACCCGAAAAAATGGAAATAATTTTTTTTTTAATCTCGATTTTCTTGATAATACCGGATCTTGAGTGCATTGTAATGTACGTGTAACGTGTTCCCGTTGGTTCGAATTCAAAGATATGCAATGAGAATTTTTTTTCATCCTTCAAATTGAAAAAATTGGCGTCCGAAAAATTTTTTTTTTGATTTTTCATAGTTTCTCAATTTTTCGAGTAATGATACAAAATTAACACTTTAACCATTTCTTACGTTTCTTGTTAATGTGTTTTGTTAACAATAAAATAAAATTTTAAAAAAGTTTAAACGAAAAAAATTATTTCTTATACCGTTCACCTCCTTGTGGTGAAGACCCAAAGGCAAAGAACGGGTTTTTAATAAACCTAATAATAATAATAAACATTGTTTTTAGAACAATATACGTTAACAAAAAACGTAAGAAATACTCGAAAAATTGAGAAACAATGAAAAATCAAAAAAAAAAATTGCTTTCGGACGCCATTTTTTAATTTGAAACTTTCAGCAGAAAAATGTAAACGCAAAGTGCAAAAACGAATGTGCTCTACACGATGCAATAGTTACATAATCTCCAAAAATTTTATTTCTTTTTGTTAATTGACAATTAAAAATAAAATCAGTTTTTCGAGTGATTTCCTTTTTTTAATCAAATTTTACAATGGGAACGTAATTTTTTATACAGTCGACAACATAATAAAAGATTTACGGCATTGAAATTTTCCAAATGTGGTTATTTCTTATTATTTATGCCATGGTGGCCCTAGAAAAATTTAAAAAAAGGACACATTTTTCTAATGAGATCAAAATTTTATTATAGAGTCGACTAAGCAGAATAAAATTTTTGATTGAGTAAATTATGTAAGGGACTGTTCATAAATTACGTAACATGTTTTTGGAAGAAATGAGAAATTTGTAAGTTTTCCTCTTTGGGCCGCCATTCTGAGAGAAAAATAATCGTAGTCAAAATATTAGCCAGATTTGGAAAACTAAACCTCATTTAAATGTGTTTACGACACTAAGAAAAAATGTTTAAAAGTGTTCAAAATCCCCGAAAAAAAACTGAAATTTTTTCAACTGTCAATTACATATTGAAAATCAAATTTTAGAGATTTTTCAACTAATGCATCGGTTAAAGCACCCTCAAAAATAGTAGGAATATGTCTTTTATATATGTCTAATATATTTCCGAGCTTATCGTTATTTTTCTGCTCAATGTTTCAAACAAAAAGTGTCATTCTGGGCGTTAACGAGTAAAATAAAAAAAAATATTTACAATTGTCAAATTCCTCACAATTAAATTCCTCAAAAATTACTCACTGACACTGTAAATTCCTCACGTTTTGAGGAATTCCTCACAAAGTGGCAACACTGATTTAATATCTCGTTCATGACTGTAGATTAAGTCCCAAGGATTTTAAATATTCTATATTAGCTGCAGTCAATAATTTCTTTTTTGTATAGACTCGGTCGAGCGTTGATGAAAGACTAACTAGAAATCCTTTCTGAATTATGCTTTTATTATAAATAATCATTTTTTATTCTGGTTTAAAGTGAAGTCATACTGAAATTTTTTCTCCTCGAAAATTTATAAGCTCACCGTCTTGATATAAGATTCTAATAGTAATGTTTTTTACTTGTTGCCAGTTGACAGGTAAATAAATAACATTTTGAGGTTTCTCATTTATTTTATAGCCAGGTGCAACATTGAGAGAAAATTCGTGAATAGTATGAACTGGTGTGCTGTTAATATATGATCCGATGGTTAAGTTGCATTCGATACGGACTGTGTTTATATTTGTAATATTTAAAGGTAAATCAGATTCGAATTTTTTTCTGTTAACTGGCTGGTCTATATGCATATATTTTGCTTTTCCTATATCTTGTAACGGCTCTATATTAACCACTTTGATAAAGTCCTCTTACGGGAACTCATTTATTAGCAACTTCTTTTACTGAATCTTAGCAGCTGTCCTATATTGTCGGGTTTTGAAAAATCTATGTCTATAGAGGATTCAATTTCAGTTTGAAGAGTGTTGTTGTTCGATTCAATTGCTAGGAAAATTTCTTTATCAATGTCTCTTACGGCCGTTTCCAATAGAAAGCTAATATCCTCAAATTCATATGAACCAACAGGTATTGTAATAGTGTGAGGGCCGATATGAAATAAATTGTTGCCGGCGTCTACATTGGGTATAGAATGAAATGTTGAAATGTTTTCATTTCACGTCTTCAGCCCGACACATCAATAGAAAATATATTGACGTTTGTCAGGCAATCCAAGTTAGTGAACTCAAATGCATTCTGTTCATGCAAAAAAAATTGGTAATAAGCCTTCCCATGCTTCTTTCATTTTAACAGTTGCAGCCGATGATTTTACAACTGTTCTTAACTCTAATTTGTGGGCCGATAATATTCTTGTTACTGAGTTCAAGCCAAAAAATAAGCCTAAAAGGGTGACTCAAGCCGCCCGCCAGGCTCAAAAAAACTAAATAGGCTGTTCCTTTACTATCAAAATGTAAGGGGACTACATTCTAAGACGCAGAGCTTATTTCTATCAACTCAAAATTGCTCTGAGGATATTATCGCGTTAACAGAAACGTGGCTGAACGGAAGCATTACTGATTTGGAATTGTTTGACAATAGTTTTCAAGTTTTTAGAAAAGACAGATACACTGACAATATTTCTTCTGTCGGTGGTGGTGTCCTTTTGGCTGTAAGGAACTGCTTTGTCAGTTTTATTGTTGACATTCCCTGCTCTTCTAATACTGAACTAATTTGCGTTAAAGTTATACATTGTAACTCTAATGTATATGTTATTAATGCGTATGTTCCTCCTAAGAGTAGTGTAGAGGTCTATGCAAGCCTTGCGGAGTGCATAGATTACATAATTGATTTACTTGACGTTAATGACGACATTTTATTATTGGGCGATTTTAATCTACCTGATTTAAAATGGCATTCTTCTGACGATGATACGTACTATTGTGCATCTAATTCGAAGACCCGCCAAGAACATATATTTGTTGATAATATATTTTCAGACTTACAACAAGTGAGTTGTATTTATAATAGTCTTGAAAGACTTCTTGACCTGGTCTTAACTACAGACAGTAACAATGTTGTTGTTAAGAGGGCCTTTCATGCTCTAACTACTGTTGATGAATATCATCCACCATTGAGTATTTGGTACGAATCCGACAGAGCAAATATAGTAAATTCTAATTCAGCAGATAAGCTTTATGAATTCAATTTTAAAAAACCTGACTTTTTGAAGTTGAATCAGTTGCTTAATGGCAAACTTAATGCAATTTTAGAATATATAAATGGAAATTGCCTTAATGACTCCATACATTTTTTTTATATGGAACTCTTTGCTGTGTTTTCTCAATCCGTACCTTATAGTCTCAAATTTGCGAGGAATTCTACGTACCTTTGGTACACAAAGGATTTAAAGACTCTTCGCAACAACAGGAATAGGGCATGGAAGAAATACATCTGTAGCTTAGGCTCAAACGACCTAGAAACTTACAAACGTTTGTTTCTGGAATTTGAAAATCGCTCAGCTACATTATATCACGAATATTTAGATAATGTTAAGCTGAGAATATTGACAGATCCAAAGAAATTTTGGGGATTCGTAAACACAAAGAAGAAATCTGATGGATTTCCTTCTTCTTTTAGAACTCCTGAGGGATTTACTGACAATCCCGTCAAAATTTGTGGCCTTTTCGCCAATCTTTTTAAAGAATCATTCTGTTCAGATTCTTTTAATCCTGATGGAGAGTACTTTGAATATATGAATTCCGAACCCAGAGTATCTTTGGAACATATATCCTTCACTCCAGAGGATATTTTAATGTATATTAGATCGATCGATGAGGAGTTTGGTGCTGGACCTGACGGTGTTCCTGCCGCAGTGTTAACACAATGCGGTTCCGTTTTGAGTCAACCACTGTCTTTATTATTCAATAAATCTATTAACGAAAGTTATTTTCCACTTTTTTGGAAAAAATCATTTATAAGTCCTATTTTTAAAAAGGGTTGCAGGAACGATGTCAGTAACTATAGGCCTATCGCTAAGCTCTCATCGATTCCAAAACTTTTTGAACGGATGGTGTACGATCGGGTGAAAATTCACTGTGGCAAAGTCATAACAACTCGTCAGCATGGTTTTGTGAATGGCAGATCCACTGTGTCTAATCTTCTCGATTTTACAACATTCTGCTTAAATTCTATTGATTCTGGTAACCAGGTCGATTGTGTTTACACTGACTTTAGTAAGGCATTTGATAAGCTACCACACAATCTAATCTTATTTAAACTTGAGTTAATGGGATTTCCACAATATTTTGTGAACTGGATTAAATCGTATTTGGTGGAGCGATGTTATCAAATACGTTTCCGAGGCGCATTGTCTTCTGAATTTATTGCTGGATCAGGTGTTTCCTCAGGGTAGTCACCTTGGTCCTCTTCTGTTTATTTTAGCTATCAATGATGTAACTCACGTCATTGAACACTCTCATCTGCTTATTTATGCCGATGATATGAAAATATACAGAACGATTAATTCTAGAGATAATTCAGATCTACTCCAGTCTGATCTAAAATCCTTTGAAGTTTGGTGTTCTAAAAATAATATGTTTTTAAATTCAGATAAATGCCAAACTATGACCTTTTCGCGAAAAAGGAATAATTTTATTTTTGATTATAAGATTAAAGATACTGCCTTGAGTCGTGTAGACACCGTCAAAGACCTAGGTATATGCATGGATTCTAAGCTATCGTTTAACATTCATATTGATAATATTTGTAAAAAAGCATCTTCAATGCTTGGTTTTGTAAAACGCTGGGCCAAAGAATTTAATAGCATGATTACAACTACAACGTTGTATTATGCAATCGTGCGTCCTCACTTAGAGTATGCAAGTCAAGTGTGGTCCCCAAGTTACAATGTGCATGTTGATCGAATAGAAAGAATCCAAAAACGTTTTGTTCAGTTTGCTCTAAGGGGCTTAAGTGGAACTGACATATTAGACCTTCCTCCTTATGCGGATCGTTTAAAACTATTAAAAATGCAGTCTTTAGGTGATCGAAGGAAATCGGCAGATATCGTATATTTACACCAGCTCATAACAGGTGTATTTGATTCTCCAGAACTTTTTTCTCACATAAATTTTAACACTAACCGTAGAAGCAGTAGAAACGCTAACAACTTAATTTATTTGCCATTTAGTAGAACAAATTATATGGCTACTGCTCCTTTAAGTCGAATGAGTTCCTTTGTTAACAATTGTAGCGTTTTTGATGTTAATTTGTCAAAAGGTCAACTCAAAAGTAGATTAAAATTAGTTGTGTAAATAGATCTATGTATACGCATGGTTAGTTGTTACGTCTTGTGTTGTCCCTGAGCCCAACCCATTCATTGGTGGGTAAATTTTTCCCACATTAACTTGTTTGTGGTCACGGGTATCCATAACATTGATATTTTCAATGATTACTGGGTAGTGGCTTTAGATGGGTTAATGCTGAGGAAGTGCGATATAGCTGTAGTAGCTGAACTCTGTTGTTATTGCATGTTTAAAAAAAAAAAAAAAAAAAAATAAAAAAAATGTTATAAAGTCTACAAGCCCGCAAACATATTTTGTAGCAAATTCAATTGGTGGAAAATATCCAGAAATTTCCACTAAGAGTTGACGTGGTTCCGCTTAAAGAGATTGTTATAGACATGACGAGTATTCGTTATGAAGTGACGATCGATATGGGTTTAAATTGGTTTATGTATTAAATGATAACATTAAAATGTTTTCATAATTTTAATTCTTTATTTATAAACTTTCTCAAGAGTAATACATTCTTTTTAGCACATGTAAAATGTTTCTTATGATAGCTACAAACATTTATTAATTGATCATTTTGATATAAAGTTTTTAAATTTGGACAGTTTAAATCATCTAAGTTATGAAAAATTATTTCATCTTGAAACAAATTTTTCATCCATTTAATTTTCTCTAAACCTTTAACATTATAAAAATATTTTTATCTCTAATATATGCTCTATAATATTCTATAATATTTGATAAAGTTGAATCGGCATCTTCCCATTTTAATCTATGATGATTTTTATAAAGCCAATTATATAAAACTTTTTCCTTTGTTGTCAGAGAAATATATTGAAAAGGTGGTTAAATTATAAATGTTTCAGCTTGTGAGTCATTGCCTAGTGAAATACTCAATTTTCTTTATTAAAATCATTATTTATGTAGAAACCTTGAACGCCTATAACTAAAATTCTCTTGTCATACATTGTTTCTTAACGTTATCCCGATGTTAACTGAAGGAAATTTGTTAAAATTTGAGCTGTTATATTATAATAAAAGTTTATTATATCCAATGTATCATCCCATATTCTATCGATAGAGGAGCATCCACAAGTATCAGGATCGCAAGATGCTTCATCTCTTGACCATTTACAATTGTCATAATGATCGCCAAATTTTGACGTCTTTATCGTATATAATGCATATTCATCGAGTCGACTTTTTAATTTTTGTAAAGTTATCTTGTGCTCAGACCACGAAAGTATTTCTTCGCTTAAGAAATCATTTCAAATTTTAACACGAAACTCGTTATTAATTTTTTTATAGCTGAGACCTCTTAACATGGTGACGATAAATTTATAACTGTTCTGATAAGAATTTAAGATATTTCCATTTTCAAGTCATGTTTATAATCTTGAATATTGATTAATGTCATATCTGAGCAGAAAGTAGTTTCATCCTGAGTAACCACCTCAATTTCACCGTTACTCAAAAATCTCTCGTATTTAACTTGACGATATTCAAAACACGAAATATTTAATAGACGCTCCAAGTAATTGCTGTCATAAGTAAAATGGATTCTTAATTTAATATTATCTTTGTATTGCAGTTGAAAATGCCTGTAAAATGGTTGTGAACTTTCAATAATTTCTGCAATATTTTGTTCATTTTTAACTAAGTCTTGCCTAAATGCTTCAACAGCTTCATCCACTGTAAACGATTGATCTGTAGGCGGATGCGACTCTTCCTCTCCAACTGCCGAAAGTTGTAATTCTGTTGATGACTTACTTAGGAAACCCAAGTAAATCTTTACTAAACTTTAAATGTTTGAAATTCAGTTGTATGCTTACAGTATCATTATTAGGTAATTTTACAGCAAACTCTGTATTTTTAAATTCATTTTCACTGAACCTGAAAATACTTGTACAATACAAAAATATGTAAGTAATATTATGAAATTATTTTGAATATTTATTTTTTCTTCTATTAACAGATGTCTTCTTTTGTCAACGGCATATTTTTAAATGACATGATAAGAATTGTTACTCGTATTAATAGTCTAATTTAATCATCCTCATCTTCTCATTCAAATGAGCTGTCAACTGCACTGTTACCACCACCACCACCTACTTTGACAACTTCGCTATCATCATCGAAATTTTTTCTCTTTTTTGTTGACTAATATTTGTTGATGGTGATGGTGACGGTGTTAGTCGATTTCCAGGGATTCCCACTTTACTAATATATTTTCTGTCTATACCTCCAAAAGAGCCATTTATTTCTCGAAAAACACACCCTGGTTTGTATGAATATACATTAATATCTTTATAACCACCTTCGTAGACTGTTCCAATTAGCGATATGGCGGTATGATATCTCTAATTAGCGTAACTTCAATTTTTATGTGTTGATTGCGACTAAATTCGAATATTGGAAGGTTTGTGGGAATTTGTTTACCTCTACTAAGAGAAAAAATTTGTGTTCTAACCCCTCCTTCTGCGGTTAGAAACACCTGCAACATAATATCCAAAACTATAGCATTTATTATTTGTAAAGTTTTCCACTGCGCATGACAAGTACAGTAGTTATCATGACTTTTTAAAAGTTGACCCCAATATATAATTACTGAAGAATGTAATACAACAACAAACTCTCTCTTATCATAGTTTTCCCTAATTTTTTCTTGCACACGTCTCTCTAAAGTTAAAAACATATATACATGTTCATTCATGTTTACTCTTTTTCTAAATTCTCTCTCTCTCTCTCTCTCTTGATATATATCCTATAATTTCACCACATTTAGTAATATTTCATACGCGCTTGATAAATAACCGGATGCAAAACCGCAATCGGCCACTACAACCCCCCCCCCCCCCCCCGCAAAGTTACTCTGTATTCCAAGAGTATTTTGTTGCGCATCTTTTGGAAAAAAAATCAAACCGATCGGATCATTACTTTAGGAGTTATTGAGCTTTTAGTGAGAATAGTACGCGGACGTGTGAATAGGTCCGTATGGACCTTGTACTGAATTTCACTAATAAATGCATGTTTTTGGGCATCATTATAATTTTTTTATTGTTTCAACACATAATTTACTTGTTCTGAACACAAAGACCTAAACTCAAAGACATTAGGGATGATGGTAAAAACAAAAAATTCTAAGAAAAATTCGAAGACATGAACTTTATTGCTTTCAAGGAAAGGCACAATATTTTAATTTTATACTACTAGCAATAAACCAGTTCTTAGAATTTTTTGTTCTTAGTATTTTGTTCCTAGTATTTTTTGTTCTTAGTATTTTTGTTCTTAGAATTTTTTCTTAGAATTTTTTGTTTTTATCATCATCCCTAATGTCTTTGAGTTTAGGTAGACGTACGAAAGAGTATAAAAGAAGTTGTAGTTTCGTAAACCAAATCAGTCAAAGTTTAGACAGCGAAGAGTAAAATCGTGTGTGATAGAAACAAAAATATAAATATGGCAGATGCAAGTAATTTGGACGTTGCTGAAATTGTTGTAGATTTGCTGATTTTATGGACGAAGACATGGATGAAGAAATTGATATTGCTGCGATTGATAATTATGAAGTTGAGGATGATGAAGATCGCACATACCAACCTGCTGAAGAGTCAGATGCCGAAACTGAAGGATACGTCGAGCTAAATGAAGATACTGATAACGACGATGATGAAGAGGAAGAAAATGATGGACAGGAAACGAATGAAAGTTACTATATTGGTAAAGATGGCACCCAATGGAGTAAAAAAGCACCACCAACATCACCCACTCGTAATCATAACGTGGTCGACTTCACAAGAAAGAAACCAGGACCAACAGGAAATATACACGACCCCTATACAATAATGCGTTCAATCATGACAGAGGAAATAATACACTTAGTGCTACGTGAAACAAATCGTAAAGGCAGGGAGGTTACAGCTGCATGGAATTTGGCGAATCCCACGAAGAAAAAGGAGTGGAAGCCAGTGGCAGTGAAAGAGTTTGACGCCTTTGTAGCTATTCTTGTGTATGCTGGACTCACAAGATCAAACCATGAACCAGCTATGGAATTATGGGGCGCGACGCGTTGCCCAATATACAAAGCTGCGTTGTCGTACGATCGTTTCATGTGTATAAAGCAATTTATTCGATTCGACAATGGAAATACTCGACAACAGCGACTCATCAACAGCAAAACTGCGGCTATTGACGATATTTGGCAAATGTTGCAACATAACTTGGCAGCAGCTTACACTCCTCATGAAGCACTAACAGTTGATGAGCAGTTGTTCCCTTACAGAGGCCGCACCCGCTTCACACAATATATTCCGTCAAAGCCAGCTAAGTATGGTTTGAAAGTATGGTGGTTATGCGACTCACAGCGTTATTATCCTGTGAAGGGAATGGTATATTCTGGAAAACTGCCAAACCAACAACGGGAGATAAACCAAGGGCAGAACGTAGTGCTGAATCTTGTGGAAAAATATTTAGATGCTGGCCGTACTATATACGCGGATAATTTCTTTA